>JAPKLW010009529.1:0-12171 GCA_026898455.1 Plectranthus barbatus | reverse complement strand
GCAGATATTTTGGAACATTTTTTTATGCGTAATTGATGCATTTTTTTATCCTGAACGTATCAATGTAAAAAATGCACTCAATATGAATACAAAAATGCATATGCTTTAGAATAAAAATGCATCTTATTCAAGTTAATAATGCATCATTTGATGCAAAAAATGCAGATATTTTGGAACATTTTTTATGCGCAATTTATGCATTTTTTATCCTGAACGTAAATATAATGAAGAACATATACCAGCTGAATATAAAATTATGATTTTCGTGCGAATCTTCTAAATTTAACATATCCAATATGGATATCATATGAATCGTCGTAAAAATACGTTTAATTTGATATATGATTCGTAAAAAATAGATTTGAATCGAGAAAGATATAATCGTTTGATTATAATGGGAGGAAAGAGAAAATTAGGAGAGAGAGTATTTAGATCTAAAATAGAGGAGACGGTTACCAAAATTAAAACAGCAATTACTACCTTACCCTTATTTCCATATGATGCGTGAATTAATGAAGGAGTAGTTTAAATCTGAAGCGTCGATCTATATAAATAAACAGCCCAGATTTATTCTCATTTAGCATGGGAAACTCACTTATTATATGATCACTACTCTATATATATATATATATATATATATATATATATATATATATATATATTAGGGATGTCAAACGGGCCAACCCGTCGGGTTTCGGGCCAGCCCTATCGGGCTGCGGGTTAATCGGTCCGGGCTAAACGGACAGTAACTTTTATCGGGTTGGAAATTCTCAACCCTAACCCCTAACCCGTCGGTTATCGGGCTGGCCCGTCGGGCCGACTAAATTGCGATTTTTTATTTTTATTTTTTATTAAGCTTAAATATCTATTATTTTATTAATATAATTAATTATATATATAAGTAATTATTTTTATGATTGAATACTAACATAAAATATTGTTTATCAAGATATTAGACAAATTAAATAATCATATTATTTAATTGTACAACTCCAATAATATTATATTAAATAAATATTAATTACAAAATAATATTGAAATATATAATAATACTAATTTATTTATATCACAAAAATTTGATGAGGTCTCACAATTATGTTAAATAATTTGCTATGACATAAAGTAACCTATAATAAGTATTTATTAAACATGATAGAGTTTTACTAAATAATTTTATAAGTTTGTGAATCTAAACAATTCTAAGAATTTAATTTATTTAAAATAATAATTAATATTTTAGAAATCAATTGTTTCTTAAATATTCTTTTAAATTATTTATTTAAAATAATATTTCTTAGTAGTAAAAATATAGGTATATCATTTGTGTAACATAAAATTTATTTAAATACTTCCATCTAAATATAAAATAAGTATAGTATAAAATAGTTGATATTTATTTTTCAAGATTTAATAATTTAATTATATTAAAATATTTTAATATTTTAAAAAAAAATGGAGTGGCCCGTCGGGCCAACCCGTAGCCCGGCGGGTCCAGCCCGTTTAACCCGCAACCCATTTAACCCGGACCATTTAGCCGGTTTCTTATCGGTTAAGAAATTTTCAACCCTAACCCGGTGTTTAGCTCGGGTTATTCGGGCCAACCCGTCGGTCCTGGGCTAAATTGACTTCCCTAATATATATATATTGTGATATGTGCTTTTATAATTATTTTGATATTAAAATTAATATTTCTAAATTAAAAGATTTATTGTGAGTTGTGACCACTTTCTTTCTCATTTATTTAATTGTTAATTTTCTTATTCATTAAGCAATTTAAAATACTAACTAGTTATCATTTGAGATTTCTATATCATTTATTTTTAATTATTTTCTTAATCTTTAATCAGATTTAACATTAAATAAATACATTTATTTATATTTGAAAATTCAATTGCTGATTTACGAACACTTTGCTATTTTATTTCCGATTTAAAAAAATTTCACAAAATCTAATGAAGTCATTTGCTATTTTTAATTAATAGAATAAAATAATAAAAAAATCTCAATTAAAAATAAGAAATTGAATTTTTTTTCCGATGACAGCAATTTTTATTTCAGAAGTCACGTAATTTCCTATAAACAAAAACTTTATAAGAATACTTTGGTTGAATACTTCTTTAAGTAGGGGAATCAAACAAGAGGGTAGTTTTGAAATTGGCTATTTATTGAATGAATATATATTAGTGGCTATTTAAAGTTTTTATATAATAAAAATGGTTATTTAAGGTTTTCACTCAAGGATTTTGCCTGATAAAGGGACACGTGAGTTTCTTTCTTTTGGGGATTCTTGCCTTATTAAATCATGTTTATATCTAATTACTCACCTAAATATTTTACTTTTAGTACACTCTATGAATTAGGGTAGCAATTAGTGTCCATCAACTTTTATTTTTTGTCAATTATTAATTCGTTGAATTTTGAATTGCATTCAATCCATTTAAAAAACTTTAATTTGTATTCTTTAAGTTTGAACACGAATACACGATTATGATAAAAATCTAATTTGATTAACACAATACAATAAAATTTAAACGTATGCACTACACTACTATCAAGTATAAATTATGTAACACAAAAATGTGTATTTATATAATATGACAATAAAATGCTTAATTTATTTGATCAATTTATATAATAATTGAACTCATCATCTATGAAGAAATATTTATTGTATTATGATCCACTATTTGTATTACATAAATTATTTATAAATAATAATAAAATGGCGCAATATTTCTATTAATATGTATAAAATGCATAATTATCTAGTAGCTGAACTAGTGTACATACAATCACGTGATTTATACATAAAATCATTATTTTTAATTTGATATTGGGAGAAAATAATTTAAAACATTTCCTTTATTATATAACAATGCACAAATCCATAAGATCATGTTTCAAATAGTGGTCTTACTAGTTATAATAGGAATCCATCCCAATTTATAAGTAAACTAAAATGAAAGATGGCAGTCATTCACCGGTAGAGAGGCTAGCTACTAAGCAAATTGGAGTTCTCTTGTGCATAGTAATCCCAGTTGCCTCCACCATATCCACATCCTCAGCTGACATTCCATCTGGAAGCTTCCAATCAAAGCAGAATAGAAGATTCGCCAATGCCAGCTCCACCACCGGCATCGCGAAATTCATGCCGGGGCAGCCCCTTCTTCCGGCGCCAAATGGCAGCAGCTCGAAATGCTTCCCTCTGTAATCAACCTGGCTATTCTCAAACCTCTCCGGCATGAATTCTTTGGGGTTTTCCCAGACCTTGGGATCCGTGGCTATGGCTGCTGTGTTGACTATGACTCGGGTTTTGGCGGGGATTTGGAATTTGTCGTCGATTATGCAGAGGTCTGTGGTTTCTCTGGGCACCAGCAATGGAGCTGGTGGATGGAGCCGGAGCGACTCTTTGATGACTTGTTTTAGGAATTTGAGATTGGGGAGATCCGTTTCTTCTAGTGTTGCCTTACCTTTGCCGATTTGCCGCACCTCTTTCTGGGCTTTCTCTTTGATGCTTGGATTTCTTATGAGTTCCGCCATTGTCCATTCAATTGTTGCTGCTGATGTATCGGTCCCTGCCACAAATATATCCTGTATACAGTTGACACCAACCATACTTCTTAAATTCGTTAGATAGATGCTCGACTAGAGCCCAACGTCTAAACACTTTTTTGACTGCTCTTGTTAAATACTCCCTCCGTCCCGGCTGAATTGTCCCGGTGACTTTGGGCACAATAACCAAGAAGTGTGAGTGTAAAGTAAGTTGAGTGGAATGTTGAGTGTGAAAAAGTTGCATTTTTAAATAATGTGAAAATTGAGGTGGGACGGACGAAAAAGGAAAGTGGGACAATTGAGGTGGGACGGAGGGAGTATAATTCTTCCGTCCCAGTTTAATTGTTCCAGGTTGACCGAACACAATAATTAAAGAATGTGAGTGTAGAATAAATTGAGTGAAATTAATATTTTATAGTTGAACGTAAAAAAATCACATTTTTTTAGTAATGGGACAATTAAGTTGGGAAGTAGGACAATTAATTTTAAATGAATAAAACATAACATGCCACAACCAGATGACCAACTACTCAAAAATTCCTGTAACTGCCAATTTTGTATTTTTTTGGGCACTTAATTTGATTTTTACATCAATGCGGCCAAGCTATTTAAAAATTCCAACAGTAATTTTTTTGGAAAAATAATTTATATTAAATATACAAACTTTCAGCGTTTATTTTGTTTTTAAAAACAAATTTGTACTCCTAGTTTGATATTTAGACGGGTCAATTTTCATTACAGATTTGTCGGTGATGAAATTGTGGCCAAATTTTTAATGGAATTTTGACCATTGACATATTACATTATTATATATATGCATGTAATTAATCTACTTTAAAATCAAATTTTAAAAATATGTAAATAATCTAAGACACTGAAAGTTTATGTATTTAGAAATAATCAACCCTTCCAAAATACCAAATTATTGTAAATTTTTCATAGATAATCTGATATCACACTTGAAGTTCTTTATTCCACAAATCTAGAAGTACTATTTTCCAGTACTTCTTTCAACTGCTACCAAATTTCTCACGATTTAGATGATTTTGGTAAGTTAAATCAAGACATGAGACAAGTCTTGTTTTTGTAGTTGAAAATGGGGAAGAGATTATGACTTTAAAATTTTTTATTTAAAGATTTTACATATAAAATATTTATTATTATAATAGTTTTGAAAAGACAAAACCAGTAGTTGATTAATTAAATATACAAGACATCAAATATGACTCATGTGGCAAATAGCAGAAGCATGAGTTAGAATGCAATAATTCATTCGCAGCCTCTTCTTCAACATTCTTATCCATACTATCTCAATATAATTTGGCTAGATATTTATTGGGCTCACAAACTGTAGCGCATTAAATATATATTTTACTTGTAATTATTATTATTAATTTACTTAAGATTTAATTTATTCTATAATTATAATATTAGCATGTAAATTGAAATTAAGCTGATAGACTTACGATGAGCAGCAAACCCTTGATCTGTTCATCAGTGAGGCAAATTGTCTGAGAAGAATCCTTCTGAATCCGAAGCAATGCATCAATAATATCTTCATTATCTGAGTCAGAAGCCTCCCCTTCTCGACGACGATGATCCTGTATCACTCTGTCCAAAAACCTATCCAAATCCCTGAAATTCTCATCTATCCGCCTGTCCACGCCGTTCACACTATTAATCCACCCCAACCCGGGAAAATAATCCGCCACATTGAACTCTCCGGCCAGTTGCTGCGTCTCGCGGAAGATCTCCTTGAAATTCCGGCAATCAACGACGTCGTTGCTCGCCCCAAACGCGGCGCGGCTGACGACGCTGATAGACAGCGCAAACGCCAGCGCGCTCAGGTCGACCGGATTCGGAACAGAGCTGGATATACGCTCGATCATTCGAGAAACTTCCTCAACTCGTATGCCTCGGAACGAGTCGACTCGTTTGGCAGTCATGAGCTCGAGGACTAGGATCTTTCTCACCTGCCTCCAGGGTTCACCGTACGGAGCCAAGGAGAGGCTGGAGTAGTTGTAGGATAGCTTTTTCAATGAATACAGAGGCGGCCGGCCGGAGAAGACGAGGTCGTGGTTTTTGAAGATTTGGCGAGCTCTGTGTGCGGAGGAGACGACTAATGCAGATACGGATCCGAGCTGCAAGTGCATGAGATCGCCGTATGTTGTGGACAGCTGTTGGAGGGATCGATGAGGTAATTCCCCCAGCTGGTGGAGGTTTCCGATCACCGGAATCTTCCCTGGCCCTGGGGGGAGTTTTGCTGGTTTTTTCCTCACGATTCTGAGGAGGAGAATTGTGATGAAGGTGATCAGGAATGAAATTAGGGGAATTTGGGAAATCATGATCAGCTGCGAATGCAACAAACCTTTACATTTAATTATGCTTGAAGAAATATTGGTCACCTATTTATATGCAATGCCAAATAATAGCTAGTCTTCAAAAAGTAAACACTCATTTTATACCAATACACTCAAAATTATAGATATATATGCACGGATAAAGATATTAGGAAGACATTTTTTTTAACGGCTAGTTTCACCATTTTTGGTTTGTCATGAGTTGAGTTCTTATGAGTAATATTTTGTTATTAATAATAACGTAATTAAAAAATAATGTTTTTTATATAGAAGTGTGTGACAGTTTTGGTTTGAGAGTGAAATATCGCTTATATTAGAGTTGATATGCATGAAGATATGCATGCACAAGATATTTCCACATCTCATTAGGATATCTTATTAGTTGATATCTTTTGTATCTTTTATTCATTTATTCATATCTTGTAATACTCTATATATACATGATCAATAATACATACATTATTGAGGCAAATATTATTGGTCTATCATGGTATCAGCCAAACCCTAGATCCTGACCTAATTCTCTCCCCTCTCTCTCTCTCTCGCCTCTCTCACGCCGTTCTCTCCCTCTCTCTCTATTTCGCCGATCATGGCTAATCTCCCCAACACCACCGATCTCCTACCTCTCTCAACTCTTGTTCATATGATCACCATCAAGCTCACGTATTCAAACTACCTTCTTTGGCGTGGGCAAATTGTTCCGCTGCTTACCTGTCAGAATCTCTTAGGGTACGTCGATGGAACGACGCCCTCTCCTCCTCCGACGTTCACGGCTCCTGACAGCGTCGCCTCGCCAAATTCGGCGTTCCTCTCTTGGCGTCTATAGGATCAACGCCTCATCAGCCCCCTTCTCTCTACTCTGTCTGAGGAAGCCATGGCCGAAACCCTAGACTGCTCTTCCTCTCGTTCAGTCTGGCGCGCACTTGAGTCTGCATTCAGTCACAAGTCTAAATCTCGCGAAATCCAACTCAAAGACGAGCTTCATCACTTGAAGAAGCGTTCTCGCTCGGTGAAAGAATACGGTCGCCAGTTCAAAGCGATTTGTGATCAACTCGCGTCGATTGGTTGCTCCGTTGATGACACCGACAAAGCGCACTGGTTTCTCCGGGGTCTTGGCTCCTCCTTTGTCACCTTTTCAGCCGCTCAAATGGCGCTCCCCACTCTTCCCTCGTTCAATGATTTGCTCGCCAAGGCAGAAAGCTTCAATCTCTTTCAGGATTCCCTTGATGCCTCATCAACAAATTCTGTCGCTTTCTATGGGCAGCAATCCCCTTCTCACTCCAGTCGTGGTATTCTCGGCCCGGGTCCAACCAACACAAATCAGAACTTCTCCAACAACAAAAAAGGTGGCGGTAAGCGTAAGAATCAACAGTGCCCGCCCCGATGTCAGATTTGTCGGCTGGACGGTCATTATGCCACGTACTGCCCTCAGCGTTATAACCAGCAGCCGTCGTCTAATCTAGCCAAAACGTTCGCCGCCAACTGCTCTCTCTCATCTTCCGATCATTCAGATTGGTACATAGATACCGGCGCTTCGGCTCACATGACTCCTCATTCATCATCCCTAGACAATGTCACTTCCTATTCCGGTAACAAGCAAGTTGTCGTAGGTAACAGCAATCAACTTCCTATCTCTCATACCGGTACCCTAAATCTCTCATCTAACATCCTTTTATCTGATGTTCTTGTCGTTCCTACTTTAACTAAAAATCTGTTATCCGTCAGCAAATTGACCAATGATTTCCCTGTTCTAGTCACCTTCTCACAATCTTCTTTTGTCATTCAGAACCGAGACAACCACCAAATTCTTGCCAGAGGACGTCGTAAGGACGGTCTATATGTTCTAGATGAGGATTGCACGGCTCTCTTTTCCCAAACCAATACACGCCAGTTGCAAGCCTCCATGGACTTATGGCACGCACGTCTGGGTCATTTTCCACCTGAGTCTTTACCTCTTCTTAGCAAATTAGGTTTTATTCGTCTATCTAGTCGTTCTTTGTCCACTTCTCTTTGTAATTCCTGTCAAGTTGCTAAAAGTTCTAGACTTCCTTTTCAAATTAATGAAAAACGTTCTTCTCATGTTCTTGACTTAATTCACTGTGATCTTTGGGGCCCTGCACCTATTACCTCTAATTCCAGTTTTCGCTACTATGTCATCTTCGTCGATGATTTTTCCCGTTTTACTTGGTTCTATCCTCTGATCAGGAAATCCGATTTTTTCAAACATCTGCAAATCTTTACGGCTTTTGTAGAAAATCAGTTTTCCTGCTCAATCAAATCCTTTCAATCCGATGGTGGGACTGAATTCACAAATCATATTGTACGTGATTTCTTCCTAGCCAAGGGTATTCATCATCGCCTCTCCTGTCCATACACTCCAAGTCAAAACGGTCGAGCTGAAAGGAAGCATCGCCACATCACTGAAACTGGTCTCACGGCCTTATTTCATGCGAATCTCCCCTTATCCTTTTGGGTTGATGCTTTCAGCACTGCTGTTTACACAATAAATCGGCTTCCCACACCCACCTTGGCCGGTTTATCTCCCTTCCAGACCCTTTTTGGTCCTCCTTCCTACTCTAGCTTCCACCAGTTTGGTTGTCGCGTATATCCTTGTCTGCGGGATTACGCTTCAAACAAATTCTCTCCTCGCAGCTTACCTTGTGTGTTCTTAGGTTATTCCTCTTTTCATAAAGGGTTTAAGTGCTATGATCCCACTACTGCACGAACCTACATCACTCGTCATGCACGGTTCGATGAGCACTTCTTTCCCTTTATCTCAACCTCCTCCGCTGCTGAAGTCCGTACTCTAGATATCTCTTCCTTCACCGAACCACTTTCGGCGTCGCCAAAAGTCGTCCCAAACTCACCACCGATCCCTTCCCCGTCGCCCAACCCGCCGTGTCACTTATGTCCGGACCCTGCCTATCTCACGCCACAGCCTAACCCTAACCCTACTCCTCCTCCGGCCGCAGAAAACCCTAACCCTAATCCTCCTCCAGCCGCAGAAAACCCTAACCCTAACCTTCCTCCAGCCGCAGAAAACCCTAACCCTAATTCTCCTCCAGCCATCCTAGCTCAACCCTCTCATCCGATGGTCACTAGGGCCAAGGCTGGTATTTTTAGACCACGATATATTGCTAATTTTGCTAACACTGCTCTTCATGTTGCTCTCTTATCTAGCCAGGAACCCCGTGGTTTTAAATCTGCAGCTAAACATTCTCACTGGATGGCGGCAATGGATGAGGAAATGTCCGCTCTTCGCAATAACAACACTTGGACCCTGGTGCCTAGACCACCTGACGTCAACATCATTGGTTCCAAATGGGTTTTCCGAACTAAATTCCTTCCCGACAGCTCCATTGATCGCTATAAAGCTAGGCTGGTGGCTCAAGGATTCACTCAACTTTCGGGTCTGGATTTCTCCCACACCTTCAGTCCAGTTGTTAAAGCGACTACTGTCCGAGTTATTCTTACTCTCGCCGTTCACCACAACTGGCCCCTGCATCAACTTGATGTAAAAAATGCCTTTCTGAATGGTCTTCTCTCATCTCCAGTATATATGGAGCAACCGCCTGGTTTCACGGATGCTCAGTTCCCGAACCACGTCTACAAACTTTCAAAAGCTCTCTACGACTTAAAGCAGGTGCCCCGTGCTTGGTTTCAACGTCTCAGTGACTACTTGGTTCGATTTAGTTTTCTCTGCAACAAATCCGACACTTCTTTGTTCATTCTCGCCAAGGGTAATGTTGCCCTATACCTTCTTGTTTATGTGGATGATATTATTGTGACGGGAAATGATCATTCTTCTATTTCACGACTCATCTCCGATATGAATCGTGAATTCTCTATTAAGGACCTGGGAAAGCTTAATTATTTTCTTGGTTTGGAAGTTCACTACACACAAGATGGACTGTTTCTCTCTCAAGCCAAATATGCACGTGATATTCTTGCCCGATCGGACCTCTTGGAATCGAAGCCGGTCGCCACCCCCTAGCCGCAGGTACAACTCTTGAGTCGGCAGGTCAGCCATTCGCCGATGTCACTCTTTATCGATCCCTGGTAGGTGCTCTGCAATATTTGACAATCACTCGTCCGGACATCTCCTTTGCGGTAAACTTGGCAAGTCAGTATCTTCATTCTCCAACCGACGATCACTTTCAGACAGTCAAGCGCATACTTCGCTATGTTAAGGGAACCATAAATCATGGTCTGGAATTCTCTCGCAACACCGAATGCAGTCTTGTCGCCTACTCAGACGCCGACTGGGCACGCTGTCCGGATACTCGACGCTCCACATATGGTTATGCTATCTTTCTTGCAGGGAATTTGGTCTCTTGGAGTGCAAAGAAACAACCTACTGTCTCCCGATCAAGCTGTGAATCGGAATATAGGGAAATGGCAAATACAGCGGCAGAAGTCACCTGGCTTACAAACCTACTTCTTGAGCTCCGTCTACAGCTTCCGCGCCCTCCCTCCTTATTTTGCGACAACAACAGTGCTATCTTTCTCTCACAAAATCTGGTAGCACACAAGCGAGCAAAGCATATTGATATTGACTATCACTTTGTTCGTGAGCTTGTCCATGCCGATAAGATTCGAACAAAATTCGTCTCATTGTCACAGCAAATTGCGGACGTTTTCACCAAGGGTTTACCTCGTCCTCTATTTGAATTCTTCCGTGGCAAGCTTCGAGTTGTTGGTTTCCCACAATCTCGCTTGAGGGGGGATATTAGAGTTGATATGCATGAAGATATGCATGCACAAGATATTTCCACATCTCATTAGGATATCTTACTAGTTGATATCTTTTGTATCTTTTATTCATTTATTCATATCTTGTAATACTCTATATATACATGATCAATAATACATACATTATTGAGGCAAATATTATTGGTCTATCAGGTTAAATTATTATGTACGGTTTAATTTTTTTTTTAAATAAACCGGCCACAAATTAATTTTCTAAACCTAAACAACAACAATAGTCGAAAATTGAGCTTTTTTAAACTTAAAAAAAAAAAATTTTATGAAAATGGATAATTTTTGCATCTATGAATTAACATGGAGATCCCACTATTTATAATTGATATTCTAAATTATTATTGTCAAAAGGAATTAAGAAGACAATTTGATGGTGATCATGTGAATGAAGGTAGATAGAGGAAGAGTGCCATGAGATACTCCCTCCGTCCCGTGCCAATTGTTATACTTCTTCTCGGCACGAGAATTAAGAGTTGTGAGTGTAGAATGAGTTAGTGGGATTAATATTTTATTGTTGAGTGTGAAAAAGTTGTCATTTTTAGAAATGTAACAATTGGGATGGGACACCCAATTTTATAAGTGTAACAATTCGGGCGGGACGGAGGGAGTACTAATTTATTTGTTTATTTTAAAATGAAATTATATTTTAAAAGTTGAGGGGTTTGAATTGATTGAGTGAAAAATTAGAAAATAATTTATTTGTTCGTATTTAATTTCTTTAATACAAATTCTGGTTGGCCTAAGAAAATACTATACATATATAGAAGTGGGTTTTCAATAACCAATTAATGTATGACAATTATGTTACACAACTTCTCTGTTAAAAAAATAAATAAAAACTATTTATATGAAAAAAAAAATGGTGATTGTGTGTTTGTATTTATATTAAGTTTGAATAGCTTCTAATAGACACATTTTTGTGATTGTTCATTTTTTGTACTACATTTGGTACTATTTTTTTTAATTTTGAAAAAAGCACAATAATTATTAGCAAATGATATAATTCTTATAATTAATTAATTAAACATTTTAAAAATTAATCGAATAAGATACCAAAAGGATTATTTAATAAATAATTTATAAATGGCTAGTTCAATTAATTTTAGATTATATAATTTTTAATGTATACTGTGTTAGTTCTCAAAATAAAAAAAAACTAAATATTACAAAATATAGTACCCAAAAAAAACAATGACAAAAAGTTATTCAATAAAACCATTCAAAATCTACTTAATATATTAAAGGAAAATAGCGTGTACAAAATGTTTCCGCCTAAAATCAATCTAATATTTATTTACTTAATATATTAAAGGAAAATCAATCTAATATAATAAAAGTTTGAAGAAGCAGTTTTTCCTCACTTAACCCACCAAAAAATATTGTACATCTCCAACTATCCCATGAACTGGTCAATAACTTCCTCTTCAATTTTCATTTATTTGGAGTATAATTTTTTCTTTTATCAGAATTCATTTTCCATTTATTCGGAGCACAA
>JAPKLW010009528.1:0-12171 GCA_026898455.1 Plectranthus barbatus | reverse complement strand
GAAGTATACATACATTGTATATCACTTTGAGTTGCAGAAAAAGTTCTAGTTGAACCTGTACTTCTGCAGTCTTGGGTGATATTAATTTGTGTATGACTGTCTGGTATCTGAACTAGGTAACCACATCCAGTATAGGATGGTGACATTCCCTGAACAGCTCAAAAGGTTCGTTATGCTAAAGTCCTGCAGGCTGATTAAGTTCAAGCATAAGTGAAAAGGTTTGAGTGGATTGATTCAGGAATTAAAGATGTTAATTAATTAAATGGCTTGTCAGAGCCTAAATTAATTAACGAATATCTGTAACCTTAAATGTGGGGATAAACCGAGTCTAATGCAACCCGTTCCTCAAACGTGGTAGCAAATAGGTAGGACAGTATTGATTCTCTGGTGGCATGAATCAATATTAATTAATTAATTATATTCTGGGTTGAATATGGGAATTAATTAATTGATAGGCCTTATTTGCTATTTGCATTCTGGTCCCTGGTCTGCCCATGATAACTCAAGCCCAATAGAAGCCAAGAATTTCCTATAAATAGGCCTCAGTATCTCAGAACTCAATGCACCTACTTCTCATAAGATCACAGATTACACACAGCAAACCAGAGCCTTGGGAGCTGCTAGTGATCGATTGAGATTGAGTTTACGAGGAGGAAATTCTGCTTCTTAACCGGGCAAGGGATCTGATAGAATAATCTTCACCAGATTTTCAGATCGAGTTGGGATACAGATCAGAAGATCAGATCAGGAGGATTCTTCTTCTCTCTCCTCTTAATTTTCGAAAATATCTTATTATTTTCTTAAGATTAATTTCCTCAATCTGTTAGGAAATTAAATCTTGGTGCGTGGGAAGGATCAAAGGGCATCTCTACGCACGCGTTCTTCAATCCAGGTATTCCGCACAACCTTCTTATGCATAATAATATAGGAGCATGCTAGGATTGTTCATAGGCATAGCAATTTATTTTTGATATTCCAATTAACGATCCTTGGCAAACGGACTTCGTGATTCAGTTCACGAATCCCTTCATGTGTAAAATGAACTATTATTCTATGTGTGTGCATGCTTGTTTGTATCCATTTTACCCTCATATCATATATTTTTCGTGAGTTTTTGCTCTGTTTTCGTGTTTGGTGTTGTTCTTGTTGTGTAGGATCATGTTTGAGCATATCTCACCATTTTTGGCTAAGTTTTGGTGGAAAATCGACCGATCTGGGTTTCAAGTATGGGGAAGATTGACCGGGATAAGCAGGGGAGCAGCAGGGATAATTTCATAGCTAAATCTCGGTCGGGACAATTTCAGATCAGTCGATCCCAAAACAGATCGGTCGATCCCAAAATAGATCGGTCGATCTCAGGCCAAACAAAGACAAATCTCGATCGATCCAGATCCATCCCGGGCGTTCCTGAATGGGTTAGTTTGGCAGTTATTCAATTTTAAACCATTCCAGGCGATCCGAATTCAGACGGGTCGATCTCTGGGTCTGAGAACTTAGTATAAAAGGTGGAATAAGCAAAATTGAAAGGGTGACTTTTGGAGAATCGGAACTTGTGTAGAGAAATCCTTCACTGCTTTTCTTACACGTCACTGCTTTCAGAAACGGTTTTCCAGTGAATTTAGCCTTAAAACCTACAAAAATGCACCATGACAAGTGTAACACCACATATAATATACTCATGCACGAATTATATATATAAACTTAAGAAAACTACATAAAATAGTATGAAATACTATAGATAAGTGAGTGAAATAATGAACTTATCAAACCCCCCAAACTTGAACGTTTGATTGTCTTCAATCAATAGGCAAGAAAGAAATCAAAAAGTCATGTAATTAGAGTGCAATGCCTCACAAGATTCATCACAGTCAAGGGTAAAAAATCCACTATCCACTCGCAGTTTAAAAGAGACAGAAAATCCATTAATAGTGGAAGAGCTCACGCGAAGTGTTTCGCTCAACTCTCAAGTGTATAGGGTAAAGATGAAAGCACTCAACACATGTATGAATGAATTTCTACCATAGGCTTGCAAATTTTCTACTATCTCCACTGCTAGAATGTGTACACAAGTCAAGAATCAAAAAGAACTTTATTAGGGTTGTAGCGTAGGCTTTTTGTGAAGGGTAGGGAAATTTTGGCCAAGTGACTAAATTAAATTGAGTATGCATCCTCAACTAATCCAAACCACCATCTAACTTCATTCAACCTTCTCCTCAAATATATCAACAAACACACAACTTTTTCTAGCTCATATGAATCTCTTATGCTCTTTTATAATAATATTTTTTTTCTCTTTTTCAGAGAGCTTATGAGAATTCTAATTATTTCCTTAAGCTACTTTTTCACACATCTTTTTCACCACTAATTTATTTTTTCTTATCTCTCATTCACAATCAATCCACCCCATATACCACAACTAAAGACATGAGAGAAACAAAAAATTATTCTTAATCTCATAGACAAGGAAAGAAAAATTTTGTACATGCTCAAAAGTGGCTAACTTGGGAAAATTTAATGTGAAGGGACAGTGTTTAGGGAATTGGGCTATCAAAGACGGCCTAAGATCATTTCCTAAACTTGTGCACACTATGCAGTCTCAACAAAGAAAATAAGCAAGTTCTAGAGAAATTGAAACACACATGAGAATCTCACATCAAACGAATTCAGGCTCAAGTTTCACACAAGGGTTATAAATTTTCTTCCACAATCAATTTCAATTCAACTCCATCGTCATGCTAGTGTCAGTTTCAAATAAACCCTATCACTCGATATTCTACATTCATAGGCATGTAATCACAATCCCAATCAATTCAACTCAACTATCAACCAATTCTAGTCTTAATTCTCGTTCGGGTTATCTCAAAATTAAAAAAATTTCCCCACAAAAATAGAATAAAAATTTGAAAATTTTATGCAAGAAAAAATTGAAATACTGAAAGCAAATAGAAAGATAAAATATTTCTCCTTTGTCCACATCCCCCCAAACTTATTTTCAACTCTAGAGTGGGAAAAGTTTGAGAATCAGACAAAGGGAAGGAATATACCTGGTAGTTGATCTCAGACATCAAATTTTAATCCCTAGAGGCTTTGGAACTCGCGCTGCGTGAATTTTGGGCGGTTGGCACTTCACATCAACCGCTTCGGTCGATGGAATCCTTCTGGTTGACTCCTTCCATGGGTCGAAGTATAACACATCATCGGGCTCGACTATGATCGACGCCAGGTTCCGTCGATCGAAGTCGAGCAATCCTCGCTCAATCTTTTTTTTACTGCAAAAACAAGTTAGTGCAGACAAATTCAAAATAAAACAAAATAAAATTGAAAATGAAAAATAAGGAAACAATTGGGTTACCTCCCAACAAGTGCTTGTTTAACGTCGTAGCTCGACGATACCTAAGATCAGAACCAAGGAGGTCGGGTCCAGACTCGTCGACCCTTGGCATCTACCATATAGACCTTCTGGGAAATGCTCCCACTCTATAGCAGCGGCTTCTTCTTCTTCGGACTCATCTTCTTCTTCAGTGGTGGTGATCCGGTTGCACTCCGTCTTTTTCTTACTTTGGTCGATCACAAAGGTGATCTTCTCGTCGTTGGCCCAGAGTGTGATCTCGCCTCCTCGACAGTCAATGAGAGCAGCGCTAGTATCAAGAAAGTCACGCCCCAAGATCATGGGCATGTTCTCATCCTCCTTCGTGTCGTGCACCATGAAGTCTGCTGGGAAGATCAGATGGCCCACTCAAATAAGAACATCTTCTAGAATTCCCTTTGGGCGGGATACTGTACTATCCGCCATCTGCAGCGTGATAGTAGTGGGCCTCATCTCTCTGATGTTGAGGTTCTTGTAAATAGAATATGGCATCAGGTTGATGTTGGCCCCAATATCGCACAATACTCGCTCGAACGTACATCCTCCAATCTCCACCGGGATAGAGAAGCACCCAGGGTCGCTTCTCTTGATGGGCACCTGCTTTTGAAGTAGCAGGCTGCATTGCTCATGGACCTTCATGGTTTCGTTCTCCACGAACTGCTTCTTTCCACTCATAAGTTTCCGGAGGTACTTCATGTACCCCAGGATCTCTTTTAGAGTCTCGATCAGCGGAATGTTTATGCCAACCTTCCTCAAGTTCTCCACAAATCTCGCGAACTTGGAGTCCTCCTTTTACTTCATGGAATGGCATGGGCAGGATAGGATCTTCAGAATTCGCCGAATTCTTGCCAGAGGTGGGCCTCAACTTTGATCGACGCATGGGGTGTCGATCGACGTCAAATTTCGTGCACATCGATCGATGCCAAATGCGTCGATCGAAATCAAGCCTTCAACATCGCTCAATTCTTCCTCATCTCCCTCGACTTCGATCGACGTGGGATTGGCATCGATCAAAGTCGAGGCTCCAGTGGCGCGTTTTTGTGCCTCTTCAGCTTCAGACTCGTCCCAAACCATTTCAGGACCTTTGTTCTTCTTCCCGGAACAAAGAGACATGGCTTTCACTGACTTTTTCTTTGCTGAATTTGTCTCGGTTGCACTTGGAAACTTTCCCGGCTTATGCTGATTGCTGAGAGTAGTAGCGATTTGGCTCAGAGCATCCCCAACCCATACCCAAAACCCATATTTTGATGTAAATTTAACTCCAACCCATACCCAAAACCTATACCCAAAATGAGTTTTGGGGTTTTTCTCTCTCCTACATACCCAAATATGGGTACTTACTGTAGCATACTACATTTCACATTATTTATTGCAAATCAACCCTATCATTATTATTATATTACATGTTTTGCTTTTTTATTTTAAAAGTACATATAATTCTTATTATATTTTAATAGTTGTTCTTACATTATTTTATTTAATTATAAATTAATTTTATTTGTAAATCAAAGTTTTGAAAAAGTAATTTTATAAGAAATTAAATATTTTATTTTGTGTAAATAAACAAGAATCAAAACAACCAATAACTCAATGCAATAGTATGATTATCAGCAAAATAAGAAGGATTTTAAGAGGCAAAATAATATGAAAACTTCATAAAAAGATGCAATACCAATATAAAGTTTTATTTCCATTTGAATATAGGAAGTTGCAATTTGTTCGTAGTCATTTATGTCTTATTTATTAATGCATTGAGTAATTTTATAAAAAATTAATTAATTTATTTTGTTGTCATCAATTTTTTTCTTTTAAATTTGCCCTTTTGCCTTTTAATTTTGATTTTTAAATAAATGTTAAAATAATTTTCTTTTTAATTAAATAGCTATTAAAATAATAATTACACAATTAATGTTGATAATGCAAATAGATATCAACTACCATACAACAATTAAAGGTACTAGAAAAGTCATTACAACTTATTTAAGTTATTATTAAATTGTTTACTTATTTAATTTTTATTATTAAAATAAATATTAAATTTATAAATATATATTAATAATATTTTATATTCATTAATGATTGATCATATTGTAATGACTTATTTCATTGAGTTTAATAAAGAGATTAAATTGTAAATTTGATAAATATATTGGTAATATTTGAAAAGTATAAAAAGTTGAAAAAAAAGAATATACTGAGAATATTCTTTTGAGTTTGAGTTTAGTGTTTTGGGTTGGAGATAAATTACTGTTTGATTTGATATTTACTGCAATTTGGGTTTGAGATTGGTGTTTCGGGTTGGAGATGGCCTCAGTTGGGTGTCCAACATCTGAAGATGTTTCGTCATCATCTGCATGTGGTTGGCCATCCCCTTCACCTCGGTTTCCACTTTCCCAAACCGATTATCAGAGCTCCTGATGAATTTTTCGAGCGTCTCCTCTAGCACAGACTTCTTCTTTTCCACGATCTCTCCTCAAGTACCTACATCAAAACCAGGTGGAGGGTGTTCTTCTGCAGAGGGGTTAGAATATGAAAAACCAGGGTGAATTCTCCCATGGTTGTAATGATACCCCTGATTGTCTCCTCGGTAGTTATACTGATAACCACCTCCAATATAGTTCACCTCCGCTCCAGCAGCTCTAGATGAACTGCTCGCTCCCCGGTTGATGTAGTCAGCCTCTACGGGTACTATGGCCATGCTTGGCTCTACAGTAGCGGTAGTTGTGGCTTTTGTTGCTTCCAATTTCGTAATGTCTTCCCGGAGCTTTTTCAATTCAGCAACAACGTCGAATTCTGGCTTTATCTCGACTGCTTTGACTAGTAGCTGCCTCTCGGTCAACCACTGATGGCTATTTAGAGCCATATCTGATGGATTTATATACTGAAAGCATTATATTGGTATATTATGTACAAGGTCGATTAGTTAATATATTGGAAATCATAAATGTTGTATGTTCATCTCCTGTCTGAATTAACAAACATGTGTCACAAATGCAATTATCCTCTTATCCCGTCAATAGGGAGATCATACGGTGTGTAGTAGATCATGGAAGATCGTATGGATCGTTTGACTTAGCGAGATATAAATAGTTATCACAGCTGAGACAGTTCTAGGATAAAATGTCGGTGTAGGCTGCAGCATACACAGTAATAAGCATCTTATCTTGGATGGCTTGGTATGCTGGTGTGGGGCACACATTGATAAGGACCTAAGTCGAGATCAATTCCTTTATCTGACATTAAAAGAATCTAGATCTCTATGGCTTGATGAGATCCTAAGCCTATATGAAGGTACAAAAGTATATGCAGATTGTGTATTACTTTGAGTTGCAGTGAAAGGCTCTAGTTGAGCTTGAATATCTGCATCTTGGGTAATAGCAGTTTGTGTATGACCGTCTGGTACTGGAACTAGGTAACCACATCCAGTACAGGATGGTGACATTCCCTGAGCAGCTCAAAAGGTTCGTTATGCTAAAGTCCTGCAGGCTGATTAAGTTCAAGCATAAGTGAAAAGGTTTGAGTGGATTGACTCAGGAATATAAGACGTTAATTAATTAAATAGTTTTTCAGAGCTTAAATTAGAGCTTAAATTAATTAACAAATGTCTGTAACCTTAAATGTGGGGATATACCGAGCATATGCAACCCGTACCTCAAAACGTTGTAGCAAATAGGTAGGACAATATTGATTCTCTGGTGGGATGAATCAATATTAATTAATTAATTATATTCTGGCTTGAATATGAGAATTAATTAATTGATAGGCCTTATTTGCTATTTGCATTCTGGTCCCTGGTCTGGCCCATGAAACTCAAGTCCAATAGAAGTCCAGTATTTTCCTATAAATAGGCCTCAGTTCCTCAGATCTCAACACACCACAAGATCATAAGTTGCACACAGCAAACCTGAATTTGGGAGCTGTGGTGATCGATTGATCTGAGAAACGAGGAGGAAATTATGTTTCTCAACCGGGCAAGGAATCTGAAGGGAAGCTTCACCAGATATTCAGATTGAGTTGGGATACAGATCAGAATATCAGCTCTGGAGGATTATCTTCTTTCTTCTCTCTCCTTCTTTTTTTCGAAAATTAATTATTAATTTTCATAGATTTATTTCCTCAATACTTCAAGAAATTAATCTTTGTGCGTGGGAAAATGATCAAGAGGAATCTCCGCGCACTCATTCTTCAGGGTTTCGCAATCCAGGTATTCCGCATAAACCCCCTTATGCATATTCAATAGGAGCATGCTAGGATTAATCATAGGCATAGCAATTTATTTTTGATATTCCAATTAACGATCCTTGGCAAATGGACTTCGTGATTCAGTTCACGAATCCCTTCAATATCCGCCAGGAGTCTCATTCCCTCGGCTCCACTCTTCTTCATTAGGATTCTACCAGCAGATGCAACAACCAACTCCTTCATGTGTGGAGTCAGCCCTTCATAGAAATGACAGACCTGCATCTCTAAATCAATCACCCAGGATAGAGCCGCAAGAGCTCCTTGTACCTCTTCCACGCCTCGTGTAATGATTCATCATACATCTGTTTTAAATGGGTGATAACAGCTTTCCTCTTCAGCAGCAGGCTCGGCGGGAAGTAGTTGGTAAGGAATTCTGATCGAAGCTCCCTCCATGTCCCTATCAAACTCTTATCCAATCCAACAAACCAAGACCGCGCCTCGTCTCTGAGTGAGAATGAGATCAATTTCATTCTGATTACATCCTGGGGTACTCCATTCTTGTAGCATCTGGAAAAAAATAAAAAAATAAATAATTAATAATAATAAATTAAAAAAAATAATTAAATTTAATTTAAATTATTATTTAAGTTTGTTTCTCTTTCTTTTATTAAATTTATGTTAAAGCATGATATTATGTGATTATGTCTTATAAGTCGCACCCTAGATTATTAAGCATAAAATTAAATTCACAGTTAGGATATATTTTTCTAGACATGTAAATAAAATATTAAAATTTAAATATATTCATAGAAAAGATAATTTCATATCTTTTAAAATCTTGTTAAGATTATTCCTATTTTAAATATATCATATCTTCTAAAATCTTTTCAATATCTTTTCTTAAAACCCTAATTAAACTATTATAAATAACCCTCCTCCAATTATATTTTTTCCACGTTAAACGAAAAGAAAGAGGCGAAGGGAAAACTTTTTAATTTACGGACTAGGTACTCGTGAGGTATGTTTATTTCTTATTTGGGTGCATAGGATGATTAATTAGTCATTTAGTTGTTTTACTATGTGGCATGCTTAATTAATAAGAGTTTCTTTTTTTTTTTTCCCCTTCCTTTCGCCAGCAATAATTAATATATTTGAAGTAGTTTTTAAGTAGTTCGTAACCATATATGTATTGATTTTCATGCTCTAGAGTTTTAAATCGTCCTTAAGTTAATTATTTAATTTTAATTAATTTATTATTATTATTCCTTGTTTAAAACACGCCAGTTTAAGTATGAAGCAGCATATTAAATTAAAGTTATACTAAACCTTATTTTGTTTTTTGGAGGCCCGTTTTGTTTCGGTATTATAATTTTTTTCGTCAATTAATTATTAAGTGGTCAAAGCACAAATTATTTTTTTTTTATCTGTTTTCTTTTTTTTTGGAAAGATAAATTATAAATAATTATGAATTTATGTATAACTTAAATCTATGCTAGGTGGTGCGCAAGGCATAATCGCTTAATATTGCACAGTTTATTCAAGAAAGTCAAGGTCCAGGTGGGGCATTATCCCTTTTATATGCTTTACTTGAATTTATGCATGTTTCTACAGCAACAATTTGGCTTCGGCCTATCTATAGCAACAGTTTAGCCTTCGGGCTTGGTCTTTGGACTATCTATAGCAACAGTTAAGCCTACGGGCTCTCTCTATAGCAACAGAATGGGTCTACGGACCACGATGGTTAATTGCATGCATTTTATTTTTGTATTGTATATAATTGTGGATATATGTGCCCCCACTGAGTCAATAGAACTCATCCCAATCTATTAACTATTTTCAGGCAATGGCTCGGGCGATGAGGAGTGATGTGCGATGATGGTGGTCTATCGATTGTCAAAGTTTTCATGCAAATGTTTTATATTTCTTTTAAGCTTCCGCAGTTTAGAGTCAAACTATGTTTTATTTCCTTTAAGTTATGTTTTTATTTTTTCAAGACTATGAATATTTTCCTTTTATTTCTATGAAAAGTATGCATGTTTCATTCCCCTTTTATTTATGAAAAATTGGGGCGTGACAGTGTGGTATCAGAGCAGGTCTACGTTTCTGTAGACTTGTTAAATAAAATGAATGCAGGTTTAGAAATGACCATCATCGCCATCTCTCATCGTGCTAACAAATGTAAAAGAGTCAAAAAGATTTTTTTTAATATGTCTAGTATAATTTATATGCATGAGTATTTTATAAATGTTATGTTTTTATAAATGTCATTATTTTATAAAGATCATGTTTTAAAATGCTATGTTTACTTCCACTTATGTCCTCAAAACTACATACTTATATAACATTTGAGGAGAAAGATCTAGAAGCCGATTTACAAATCTTGAACATGAAAGGCTTTGACGTGATTCTAGGTACGAATTAGTTAAGTTAGAAATTAGTAGTTATTAACTTATAGACTCTTGAATATGAAACACTATAACACAATTCTAGATATGGATTGGTTAACTAAGAATCACGCAATTATTAAATGTCAAGAGTGAGAAGTTATCTTCCAACAACCAGGGCAAAAGTCTTTCTCTTTTCAAGGAAGCAAGACAAGGAGATCACCGCATATTATATCTGCAATGAAGGCGATCAAAATGGTGAGAAAGAATGACTGCCAAGCCTACTTGGTAAATGTATTGTGCTCAGCGGTGCTAGAAGTATCCATAGAAGACATTCACGTAGTAAGAGACTATCCAGATGTCTTTCCAGATGACATAGATGGTGTTCCACCAAACAGACAAGTGGAATTCACTATAGACTTAGTGCCAGGAGCAGCACCTATATCTAAAGCGCCTTACAGATTGGCACCGAGGGAGTTGCAAGAATTGAAGATTTAAATCCAAGAACTATTGGATAAGGGTCATATAAGACCAAGCGTATCACCTTCGGGCGCACCGGTCTTGTTTGTCAAAAAGAAAGATGGAACCATGAGGATGTGCATCGACTATCGTGAGTTAAATAAACTCACTATCAAGAACAAGTACCCACTTCCAATGATCAAAGATCTGTTTGACCAATTGAAAGGAGCTGAAGTCTTTTCCAAGATTGATTTGAGGTCAGGATATCACCAACTGAAAGTCAAGGAAGGAGATATCTCAAAGACCGCATTCCGGACTAGATATGGACACTATGAGTTCACAGTAATGCCATTTGGATTATCTAATGCACTTGCGGTATTCATGGATCTGATGAATAGGGTCTTCCATCAATTTCTAGATCAATTTGTCATAGTTTTTATTGATGACATTTTGGTTTACTCGAGAGATCAAAGTCAACACGAGGAGCATTTGCATAAAGTGTTGAAGACATTGCGGAAGGAAAAACTTTATGCTAAGTTCAAGAAGTGTGAGTTTTGGCTAGATCGAGTTGTATTTCTTGGACACGTGGTATCAGCACAAGGAATTGAGGTTGATCCATCAAAGGTCGAAGTTGTTAGCAATTGGAGTTCACCTAAAAATGCTAGTGAGATTCGGAGTTTCTTGGGCTTAGTAGGTTATTATCGACGCTTTATCGAAGGATTCTCGAAAATTGCAAGTCCTCTGACCCAACTAACGAAAAAGGGAGTCAAATTCGAGTGGAACGAGAAGTGTGAGGAAAGCTTCCAAGAATTGAAGATGAAGCTAACAACATCACCTGTACTTACCATCCCAGAAGGTACTGAAGGGTATGTAATTTATTGTGATGCCTCAAAGCAAGGACTTGGATGTGTTCCGATGCAACATGGGAAAGTGGTAGCTTATGCCTCAAGGCAACTGAAGACACACGAGCACAACTACCCCACTCATGACTTGGAGCTAGCAGCAATAATCCATGCACTAAAGATCTGGCGACATTATCTCTATGGAAGTAAATGTGAGATATATTCAGACCATAAGAGTTTGAAGTATTTCTTCACACAAAAGGAATTGAACATGAGACAAAGAAGGTGGTTAGAGCTTGTTAAAGATTATGATTGCAGCATCAACTACCATCCAGGTAAAGCAAATGTTGTAGCTGATGCTTTGAGTAGGAAAGGAGTTCTCACAGGTCAACTGATTAAAGATTTTGAGAGCCTAAGGATCGAGATGGTGCCGCCAACAGAAACCACAAACTCAATTTTGGCAGCCCTGACAATCAGACCTTTGTTAAAAGATCAAATTCGAGAGGCACAAAGAAATAACATGTTTTTGTGCAAAATGAAAGAGTGAGCCTTGGAAGGAAGCATCAAAGGATTCAGAGTTGATGCAGATGATACTTGATACGTGCGTAAAATGACCCATATTGTGATGTGTGTGCATGCTTGTTTGTGGCTATTTTACTCCCGTATCATATGTTTTTGTCGTATTTTGGTTGTGTTTTCGTGTTTTGTGTGTTTGATTTGTGTAGGATAGGTTTTGGGCATAAACGAGCATTTTTGGTGGAGTTTTGGAGGAAAATTGCACGTGTTTGGAGTTTTGAGGCGTCGACCGGCCGAGCGAAGCAGGACCGGCCGAGCAGGGCAGACAGAGGGCTCGACCGGCCGAGCCAGGCCACGGACAGAGGGCTCGACCCGCCGAGCCAGGCCACAGAGAGGTGGCTCGGTCGAGCCACTTCGACCG
>JAPKLW010009527.1:0-12172 GCA_026898455.1 Plectranthus barbatus | reverse complement strand
CAAAATTACCCTTTAATGCATGTTTTACTACACTATAATGCAGGACAGAAATTATTTAGTCTTGAGCACTGGATCACCAATTTAGGGAAAATTTATTTTACTTACATTATAATATATATAAGTTATTTGATTTATGCATAAGATTAATAATTTTCATTACTTACATAGTTTACTCCCACTAAACATGTGCGATAGAGATTTAGTTTTAAAATAATAAAATTATATTGTTTTGGTACATTAAAAAATAATTTAAATTAAGAGAATTATGATATTTATGATTTTAAGAGAGAGAAAAATAGAACTATATGCACTAAATATTAGATATTCATATCAAAATTTATAATATATTAATTAATATAGAAAATAATAAATAAGGAAAATTCTCTAATCTTTTAGATTGAAACATATCTATTATTAATTTTCTCAAAGATTTTTATCATATATAAATTCTTATTCGCGCATCAAACTATTTAAAATCATTGTTATAATGAATATTTGAATGTTTATCGTGTGAACCTTATTTTTAAGGTGAATCAATACTCCACGGACTGCATTATTTTGACATCGGCATGCATTTATACCTAGTAAACATTCATTATATACCTAACAAACATGTATTATATAATACATTTATATAATATAACAAAAAACTACATAATTAAAAACAAGTAATGCTTGATCAACATTTATAACAACTATAATATTTTCTACAATATGCAAAGATAATGAATTTTAATTTTTTTGTTGATCTTGCATGAAAAAACATATTGCATTTTATCTATCATATTTTGCATTATATACTATAACTTCATGCATTATATTGTGCAACTTCATTCATTATATAAGAATTCGTGATTATGCATATAATCACTAATTCTCATTTTTTACGATGATTTTAAAATCGAAACATATACAATAGAGATTTCGTTTGAAAGATAATTAAATTACCTTTAATTTAATATATGATACATGAAAAAATAATCTAAATCCAAGGAGTTATGGTTATTTATAGATTTAGAATGATTTTAGAGGAGAGAGAAAAATATTACAAAATTACCCTTTAATGCATGTTTTACTACACTATAATGCAGGACATAAATTATTTAGTCTTGAGCACTGGATCACCAATTTAGATGGCCGAGATTGGTTCTTATATTCACATGGTAATGAGAGTTCTCATATGATCACTCCCCTATATATATATATATATATTAAATCAAATAATTCAAATAACATGGGTTTTGAAAAATGATCGTGGTTTATTTGATTGATTTGTAATCTGAATATAAAAGCTAGCAGGTCTTCATAAATATTACAACACTATTGCGGATATTATATGTGTATATAATTTTACAAAATTAGTTGATCATAAATTAGAGGATTAAACAAGTTGTTGTGAATTGAAGCGATTGCAGATACAAATAACAAACAGAAAATTAAACGACACAAAGACAAATAGTGGTTCTAGCTTACGTCCACTCTTCAAGCCTCCTCGTTAATGATATTATTATGGTGAAGAAAATACAAAGTATGTGACAAGTATGATTGGTGGGGAGCACGGTTATATATAGGGAGATATTCCTAGATACATAATGAATAAAAAAATCTAGATATGGTAAGATATATCTAAATCTAAATTTATCTCAAATAGATTTATTCCTTTCTAAATCTAATACTGATAAGGATAAATCTTGTCCAACAAGAAAACAAGATATTCACCAAATCTTTTCCATAGCTGGCCAACTCGAACTGCTCATCGAGTTCCTCGACCTACACGGCTCGACCCACTCCCGTCGAACTACAATCGACCCAGTCTCATAGACCCACTAGCGAACTACTTTTCGAGCTAGATATTGAGACTACTCCAACAATTCTCCACCTTAAGCTTAATATCACCTCGGCTTGGTACCTCCTCTTCAGTTTGACTTCAACAGTTTGATATGATCCAGACAGTACTCAAACTTAATACTTGGAACTGGCTTCGTAATCATATTCGTAGGATTATCGAGGGTATTGACCTTGTGCAGCTCGCTCTGGCTGCCACCACATCTCTAAAAAAATGGAACTTCACATCGATGTGCTTAGTTCTCTCATGATGAACATCATTCTTTGACAGCTGCAAAACACCTTGATTATCACAGGAAACCTTCATCTTTCCTTGATGAATCCCCAGTTCATTCATAAACCTGAGCAACCACAAACCTTCCTTAATCGCTTTGGTCAAGGCAATGTACTCCGCCTCCATCGAAGATAAGACAACTACCCTCTGCAAACTTGCTCTCCAACTAATCGCAATTTTAAACGATGTGAACACAAACCCTGTCAATGACTTCCTCATATCCATACATCCTGTATAATCCGAGTCTAGAAACCCTTTGATTGGGAGCCTCGAGCTTGTACCATCATCCTCAGAGACTAGATCTTTTCAAACTGTCCCTCGAACATACCTGATGACCCACTTCAGAGCTACCCAATGCTCTTTCCTAGGTTTGGCCATGAACCTACTAACCATGCAGAACGAATAAGTAATATCCGGTCTCGTATAGACAATTGCATACATTAAAGAACCGACAATGCTTGCATAAAGAGCACATCTCATAAGCTCCCGTTCCTCCTCGTCGAGTTTCCCAGCAGCACTCAACTTGAAATGAGCTTCTAATGGAGTGAGAAAAAACTTTACATCCTTCATGTTGGGAAAATATTCCTGAACTACCCTTAGGAGTACAACGTAAAAGGTTTTGTTGGATCAAACCTTAGTAGATGGTCGATCATTGCTGAACCTTAGCATAGCTTAGCAACTTATGTAATGTCCTGTATAGGGTAAACATCGAGTTGTAATAGAATAGGTTGCTTGGAAGAATCTCAGCAGACATCAGAAAAGCGAAAAAGAAGAAGAAAGCTAGTGATAGCAGAATGCTGAGGAGTCAGCATTTGATCACACATCACAGACTGCTAAAGGTGTTAGCAATCCGAAGTCAAAGTAGCAAAAGAGCATTTGTTGCGCATCAAGTCCAGTAGTATGCTGAAAGACATCCAGCATCCCGTTCCAGCAGATGCACAGCAAAGCAAATATGAACAACTGCTACACCAACACGCGAAGATTAGACCTGTCAGAAATAGGACGGAAAAGCCTGCACGGAGACAGAAAAGTTGGTAAAAAGCTTCCTGCATTTAAGTAGAAAGATCCTTTGTGTCTAAATAGATCTGCCGACTCAAACTTCGAGAAAACAACTATAAAAGGCAAGTCAAAGGAAGATGCAGAAGCTGCTCACTCTCTAACGCAAATTCACGTACGAAAGATTCCAAAAAGATACAAAAAGTTCTGAGAGCAGTTCAGTTGAAAGGCATAATACAGAGATATCGAAAAGCCTTCAACTTCTTGAGTGTCTCGCCACACATCTGACACTCATCTGAGAGATTCTTGAAGTGATTCAAGAATCTTCAATCATTGGGATCACTTTCGTTATAGAAAGTATCCAGCAGTCCATTTCTCGAAAGGGAATTAATTAGAACGGGCACTGAAGCCGAGAATGAAAGACAGTTCGGAAGGAACTCTAAACTCTTCCACTGGTGGTAAAAGCGAGTTTTACAAAGGTGCGCCCTTGACTCAGCCGGAGCCACACCTGAAAGGTTTGGAGTATCAGAAGATAGCCGTGGAGCAGACAGACCGAAACGTTGGCTGCTTGCTTTACAGGAAAGGCAACTCCTTGTACACCGTATACTTTCTTAGTGAAATTCTTAGCATTTTGGCTAAGGAGTGGACGTAGATCATTTGATCGAACCACTATAAATCTTGTGTTCTCTTGCTGATTACTGTTCTATTACTTTTGAGCTACGCCGATTTAACCTAGCAACGGAGTTGCTAGAGTATAACCGCAAAAAGCAATCTTGAACCGAAAACCCCAAGTTAAGAATAACCTACTTACAAGTAAATGCTAATTTTTATTCCTCTACATTTCGTGTGTATATCTTATTGTTACCACGACGACTCTGATATAAGGGACCAACAAGTGGTATCAGAGCAGGAGGTTGAAAAACCGACTGCTTCTGAGTTGCTTAGGACCTAGATCCTAGTTTTTCCTTGCGTTTATTGTAACTGTGTCTTACATAGCTCAGGTAAAGGCGAAAAGAATCAAGATGATGAATCACGCTCTTCCAAAGTGCAACAAGGATGGCTTTGAAACATGGAAAAAGAAGGCCATGATCCAGTTGCAGAGCATTCATCCGGAGATGAGGGACATTCTCATGATTGGTCCTATAGAGATCATGAAGGTTAACACTGCACCCCCTGGACCCGCTAGTGGTCAACCCAGACCTGAGATGGTGAAGAAACCCTACGAGGAATGGACTCTTGAAGACAAAAAGAGAGGCCAGCTGGAGTTTATCGCCATGAAACTAATCATGGACTATCTACCCCCTCTGATGTCTGACAAAGCTCTAGACTACAACACAACGAAAGAAATGTGGGAGTACGTCTGTGAAGTATCTCAGGAGACTGAACAAATGAAGCGAAACAAGCTACAAGTAGCTGTAGACAAATACGAATCCTTCGTCATGGTTCCTGGTGAAACCATTCAGCAGATGGAAGAAAGATTCAACACTATCATAGGAGAAATCAAAAATGTTGGCAAGACATATGACAAAGGAGAAATGAACAACAAAATAATATCCAAGCTCTATCCCAGAAGTGATTGGTTTTTCAAGATGACGAGCTTAAGTGAAAAGGATTTGAGGTGTTCTCTCAATTAAAGGCACATGAATTCATCATTCAGCAGTCGAAGAAGAATGAAGCTGCTATAGCACATCCAAATGCAACGAGTGCTGGAACTCAAGAAGACGTAGCATACTTCGTCAAAAAGGATGGAAATAAATGGAAATCTCCTAGGAAACCATTTTATAATCAGGAGAGATCAACACCAACAACGCCAACAAAGGAGACTCCATCAACTTCTAACTCAAGCGGTGAAATTCAAAAGATAGACGAGTTGGAGGAGCAGATAAAGAAGATACAAAAAATGATTTTGGAAGCAAAGGCCGAAAAGGATGCAAAAGCAACCTCTATATAGCATCCTACTGAGAAAAAGATAAGGACATGCTTTGAATGAAAATCTCCTGATCACTTGAAGCATGATTGTCCAAAAGTAAGTCCTGAAGAAAGAGAACGGTTGCGGCAAAGATTCGAAAGGCGAGCAGTCCGTGTGACCAAGGCGTTGCTGACGCGAACAGAAGTTCCAGATATTCCTGAAAATGAAGAGGAATATTATCCCACTGATGAGGAAGAGGAAGCCTTAATGGTCTTCATGGCAAGAATCGTTGAGGATGGTGAGCCATCCGCTAATGCTGAGCAACCTTCAGAATCGGCCCTAGCAGTCGACAATCAAGAGGTAACATCTATAGCTAACACTTCATGCTCAGCACACACATTTGAAGTTTACCAAAATGTGGGTTCCAAAAGGAACAATGACCCAAGCTAATCCTTCAGGACCCGACTTGAAACGGGGACCTAAATCAACCTAATTCTTCTTGCAGGATCAGGATTGAAGTGCGAAGACATCAGGCATGTCAAATGAATGGATCCTAGACAGTGGTTGTTCTGCGCACATGACGGGAGATGAAGACCTGTTCTCAGATATTCAGAAATCTCATGGTCCATCTGTCGTGTTCGGAGATAATAGCAAGGGGAGAGTACTTGGCAGAGGATGCATAGAGCGCAATGGACTAAGGATTGTCAACTTGGCTCTTGTATCAAATCTCAAGCATAATTTACTCAGCATAAGTCAACTATGTGAAAACGGGTACACATTATCTTTTATTCATTCAGGTTGTTCTATAGCTGACAATGTTACAGGAGAAGTAAAACTTCGAGAAATCCGGAAAGGAGGACTTTATGTTGTCGATTGGCAAAGTGGTCAACAACATTCATGCTTTCTAGCACTAAGCAAAGAAGAAACCACATGGCTATGGCACAAAAGGTTAAATCATTTGAATTTTAAAACCATTAACCATATAGCCAGAAATGAGCTTGTCGCAGGACTACCTGATGACATCACATTTTGGAAGGAAGGAATATGTAAAGCCTGTCAACAAGGAAAGCAGACCAAAGCCTCATTCCACTCCAATCCAGAGAAAAATACCTCAAGCAGGATTCTTGAATTATTGCACATGGACCTATTTGGACCAGTCACTCCTCCCTCTGTAAGTAAAAGAATATATACTCTTGTGGTAATTGATGACTATTCTAGGTACACATGGGTTTGTTTGCTTAAAGCCAAAGATGAGGTTAAGATCATCCTACCCGAGCTAATTCTTAAGGAGCAAAACAGTAAAGAGGTTACTGTGAAGAGGATTCGATCTGACAATGGAACCGAATTTTGCAATAGAATCCTCATGGATTTTTGCGCAGAAGTTGGTATAAATCATGAGAGGTCCACTACTAGGACCCCGCAGCAGAATGGTCTAGTAGAAAGGAGGAATCGAACATTGAAAGAAGCAGTGCGATCTATGCTAGCCGATGCTGACTTACCTGCTAAATATTGGGGAGAAGCGGTCATGACAGCCTGTTATACGCAGAAGAGAAGTTCCATTAACGGACGATTCAACAAGACTCCCTACGAAGTATACAACAGTCGTAAGCTTAATTTAGATTATCTACGTGCTTTTGGAGCGACATGTTATATTCATAATAACGGAAAGTTGAAACTTAACACTTTTTCACCTAAGTCAGATGAGGGTGTACTTCTTGGATATGGTCATCCTACTCACAAAGGTTATAGAGTGTTAAATAAGACTACTGGAATTGTGGAAATAACATGCAATGTTATTTTTGATGAATCTACTTTAGTGCGCAGAGCTGTAAAAGAGACGAAGGAAATCAATCATGAGACTGATGATGCCAATGGTCAATCAATTATGAATTCCTTTGAGAACTTACGGATTGACCCGACTAAATCTATGAATGATTGTGATCCAATCCAGACGAGCTCAGCCGGTGATCAAACCTCTGACCAGGCCAATGATGCCAATGATCATGCTGAGGCCAATCCTCAAAAGGATATCTTTAATCTGCTAGATGATTTAGATGAGGAGACTTCAAATTCGCCCACTGTTGCTGAAGGAGTAGATGCTGCTGAAGACCTTGGCACAGGAGGTGCTGAGTTACCAGCTGATGAGATACCTGCTGAAGAAGAAGGTCCAGATCATGATGTTCCTATAGCAGAAGCTCCAGTTGCTGAAGGAATTTCTGCCAAGGAAGAACAAGTCACAACACTCCAGATGTTGAGGTTCAAGCGAATGATGTAGAGCATACTGATAATCGAGACGGAGAAGGAAATGCTGAAGAACCAATCAGACCAGCATGGTTGTGTGCTCATTCTCTAGAAGATGTTCTTGGAGATATTAATGATCTTGTTCTTACAAGACAAGGGTCCGCAATGTTTTCTTGTTACCTATCAAGTGAGGAACCAACTAAAGTTGAGGATGCTCTACGCGATCCAGACTGGGTAAACGCTATGTAAGAGGAGCTTGCTGAATTCTCTTGCAATCATGTATGGGATTTGGTAGATAGACCAGAACTTCAGAATGTTATAGGCACCAAATGGGTATTCAAGAACAAGAGGAATGAATCAGGCGTGGTGATAAGAAATAAAGCATGTCTTGTAGCCAAAGGATACAAACAGTGTGAAGGGATTGACTATGATGAGACGTTTGCTCCAGTAGCCAGATTGGAAGCAATAAGGTTATTTCTTGCTTATGCTGCACACCATGAATTCTCGGTCATGCAAATGGACGTCAAAAGTGCATTCCTAAATGGTGTGTTGGGAAATTTGTCTAAGTTTCCCTCCCTCAGTAGCTACTTGTATAGATCTTAGTTTTGGTGGATCAAATCCTAAGTCCTACCAGCGTCAGTTGTCTCTAGATAGCTCTAGTTCTCAAATGTAAAGTCCTGGTTAGGTCTTTTGAGTTGTAAGTCGCAGCTGATCAAGACTCATGCTGACACTGTTCACCAGCATGAGAAGTGCTTACCACTGGTTACTGTTCACCAATTGGGAAAAGTTTCATCAGGTGGCGGCTGACAAAGACTCGTGCTGACACTGTTCACCAACATGAGAAGAGCTAATGACTGGTTACTGTTCACCAGTTGGGAAGGATTTCACCAGCAGGCGGCTGACAAATCCTACCAGCAGAATACGTGTTCTCACTGACACTATTCACCAGCGGTGAAGCCACCAGTCATGGGAGATTCCAAGAGTTAACATCAGACATATTGGTAGACTTAGATTGTGCCAGCGCAAGTCACCAGCAGAGACTGCCAGCACAAGATCACCAGAATGATCTACCAGCCGGATGTTACCAGCAGAATTCCAGATTCTCTCTCCCAGAGTCTTAGAGACAAAAAGAAGATTCGTCGAGGAATTAACTGACAGAGTATGACTTTAAGGAGGATACCTTAAAGTCCATCAGTTACAAGACACCAGTCTCGATTCCTCGTACTGACGAATAGTGCCGTTCTGACATAAAGAGATCAATGTCAGATAAAGCGGACAAAAGTATGGCACTTTCCGGAAAAACATACCTGCCGCCGTCAGAAGGACATGCGAGGACAGAGACCTTTTTCGGATGTGTCCAAACGGCTAGAAGATTTGAATGGGATCCCGCGTCTATAAATACCTGGGATCCATCAACATTCAATACTCTTCTCCCTCGCTCAACTACCGAAAGTCTGAAACTTTATTGCATGCAAGCAAAACACTTTCGAGGCTTTTCTTAAAGCTTACCGTGTGTTGATTTATTCAAACACGAGACTTCAAGCTTCCAGCTTGTAAGTTACTGATCTCTTTGGTGCTCTTTCTCTTCCGAGGAAGTTCACAGCAGCTCTTGTGCCAGCCAGCACTTGAGTTATCACGGGCAGTTTACCGTATTGAGAAGATACGTTCTTGGGAGAACTAAACACCCAGTGAGCTGTGGAGGTTGAAGTGACGTGCTCGCACTCCACCAGCTGATCAGAGTTGAAGAAGGAAACAAGGCCGGGAGCGGTTGATCTAGTGAACTGGTGGACAAGGCATTCACCAGCTAGAGATATATCGTAGGACTCTTGTACCTGATTACTCTTAGTGAATTTCCAGTGCTACGACTGGAGAGTGGACGTAGATCAGTTGATCGAACCACTATAAATCCTTTGTCTTTATCAGTTTTCTGCATTACATTCTTATTTTAAACCCAGCACCCAAGTGCTGGTGTATACACTGAAAACTGATAACTGTGTAAACAAGGCCTAAATTTTTCTAAGTCTTGAATCACCAGCTGACAGGTCCCAGTCAGTTGGTTAACCAGCAAGTGCAAGAAAGCGTTTACTCTTTCATTATTTCCGCTGCTAACGTGTTAAACTCTGAAAAACCGGGACCAACAAGTGGTATCAGAGCAGTCGGTTCTTATAGACCGATTGTTTCTGAGTCGCTTAGGACCGAGATCCTCGTTTCCTTGCACTCCTTTGTTTGTCTGTTGATTAGCTCAGGTACACGAAGATGAATACTCCGAAGCTACTCGACTACAAGACTGAGAAGCATGATATATGGCGAAAGAGGTCGCTCATTTCTCTGAAGAGCATCCATCCGGAAATGAAAGATGTGCTGGAGAAAGGGCCAATCGAGATCACCATGAAACATGCACCAGCTAGGAGATCATCCAGCTGCTGTGATCCCAAAGCCTCAAGGCGAATGGAACGCCGAGGACAGGAAGCGGAATCAGTTGGATTCCATTGCTCACGAGTTGATCCTGGCTTCTCTTCCAGAGTCGCTGATGGAGGAAGCCCTCCAGTTTGACAATGCCAAGGGAGTATGGGATTACCTTGATAGTCTATGTCAAGAAACTGATCAAATGAAACGCAACAAATTGCAGGTTGCAGTAGACAAGTACGAGTCCTTCCAGATGCTGCCTGGAGAAACCATCAAGGAGATGGAGGCGAGATTCAACGCCATCGTCAGCGAGCTAAAGTCACTGGACAGGAAGTGCTCAAATGAAGATCTTAATGCCAAGATCCTGTCCAAGATGCCCAATGAGGACTGGTTCGTGAAGACCACAGCTCTGAAGGAGAAGGACCTGTCCAAGATGACTCCCAAGGAGTTATTTGCTCAACTGCAGGCACACGAGTGGGATATCCAGATGGTAAACAAGAATGAGGCCATCCGGAACATGGGATCCCCCAGCATCAAAGCTCAAGACGAAGCTTACTTCGTCAAGAAGGACTTCAAATGGAAGCACAAGAAGCCCTTCCATGCTGACAGACCTGCTGCCCAGCACAACCAGCAGAAAGAGATCCCAGCCACATCGGGATCTAACTCAAAAGACAGCGAGAGCTCTATCGCTGACCTTGAGCAACAGATGAAGAGACTGGCCGTTCTCCTGGAGAAAGCCAAGTCGAAACAGGGAGTATCTCTAAGCTCATCTGATGGAAAATTCATCAAGAGAGCTCCCCGTGCTTGCTATCAGTGCCAATCCCCTGATCACCTTAAATTTGAATGTCCACAGGTGGAAAAGGGTGAGCGGGAAAGGCTGAAGAAGCTCTTTGAAGAGCGTGCATCGAAAGCCGTTGCCAAGGCTATGCTGACCAGGACAGAAGTTCCCGACATTCCTGACCATGACGACGGAGAGTATGAGTCAGATGAAGAGTCAGAAGAGGAAGCTCTACTGGCACTTATGGCAGCCTTCGGTGAAGAATCAGCTGAAGGAAGTGCTGACAGTGAAGAGGCACTTGCAGCTGATGATCAGGTACAATCATCAGCTCCCCTAATGCATATTATGCCTTCTCACATTTTAGACGACTCTGAGTCGCGTTGCTCCGACTCAGAAGATGTCACAATAGACATTCTTCAACAAGAATTTTTAAAATTTTATGAAATAAAGAATGTTTTGGCTGGCGAAAATGCTTCGCTGAAAGATCAAATTTCTGTTTTGACCAAGGAGATTGAAAAATCGAGGTCAATCAGTGAAGAGCTAGCCACTTTGAAAAAGACTCACTTTGAGTTGCTCCAAGATTTTCAAATTGCAAAAACTGAGCGAGATAATTTTCACAATCTCGTTCTGGAGCAAGAAAATAGAATAAATTTTCTAAATAAAGGCTCAAAAGACTTGGAAGCAGCTCTAAGTCATTGGAGGAAGCCTTCTGATAAGTCCGGGTTGGGATTTACAAAGGATTTGAGCATAAACCAGCCCGAACAAATCACTACTGCTAAGGGTAAGGGCAAACTGGTAAGTGCATCAGCACCAGCTGGTAATACCAGTCAGTCCCAAATGGGTCATCAGCATAGGAACCATAAGTCCAGATACATAGGTGAGTCATCACGACAAAATCCTCAACTGGCAAGATCCTCTGCTGACAGGACGCCAGCACACCCAAGGACGCAGACTAAGCCTAAATATTCTAAGGCAAGGAAGTCAGCGTCAGCTGCTAGTGGGATCCGACAGCCAGCACCAGCTGTCAAGGGATTCCACGCACAACCTTTTAAGTATGCCAGTCACCAGCATATTTACAAGGGGTCCCAATCTCAGAGAAACTCTGAGAGAAGGACAACACCTGATAGGAGGAATACCTATCGGAGGCCTGAGCCCAATCACAAGTTTTCTTCAAGGGCTGTGAAGGCTAGCCGTGGTGGTCCACACTTTGAGAGACCACGAAGGCAACACGATCAGCCGGAAAAACATTTCCGAGGCTCTCAGCAGAAGAGTACTTCCAATGGAGCTACACACACAACCTCACCTTCCCAAACCAAACGCATTCATTATTTCAAAAGGAAGGGAAAGGCTGTTAATGATGTCAGCAAGGATAAAACCAAGCTGAATATCACCCAAGTCTGGATTCCGAAAGGAATTATCCAGCGATCTAACCCTGCAGGACCCGCAAAAGATCGGGTACCTAAATGAATCTCATTTCTTTCTTGCAGGTACAGGATCATGCGACACAGCTTCATAGATCGAGCAAGTGGATCATAGACAGTGGTTGCTCCGCTCACATGACTGGTGAAGAATTTCTATTTTCAGATCTTACCAAGGTCAAAGGACCTCCAGTCATATTCGGTGATAACTCAAAGGGCAGAGTTATCAGCAAGGGCTGCATCGAGAAGGACGATGTCAGAATCATAAATGTATCCCTTGTCACCAACCTCAAGCACAACCTCCT
>JAPKLW010009526.1:5000-12172 GCA_026898455.1 Plectranthus barbatus | reverse complement strand
AATCAAGCTGCGACCAAAAATAATCAAGCTGCGACGAAAAGCAATCAAGCTTAGATGAAAAGCAATCAAGCTGAGCTGTTGGGCAGCGAAGATGATACTACTATTGTTGGCCAGCTCGAGTGCATGATGGATGGTTTCAAATCTGAATTGACTAGGATGTTGAGGAGTGAGATGGAGATAATGCATCAACGAATTGATGTTCTCGAGTCATCTGTTGCTCAAAGGACTCGACAAGATTCTACTGGCAGCCATGGGAGTGTTGTAAAACGAGGACGTGGAGGTCGAGGTGGTAGAGGCTCGAATAGGAGACATAGTTCTCAGTATGAGGAGGACATTGATGATTCTGACGAGGAGGACTCTTGTGATAATAATTTGGGGACGATCAAGATGAATATCCATTCTTTCCAGGGCAGGAATGATCCCGAAGCATATCTGGAATGGGAGAGGAAATTGGAGATGATGTTCGAGTGCCATAACTATTCTGATTTGAAGAAGGTGAAGTTGGCTGCAGTGGAGTTTTCTGACTACTCTTTAGTGTGGTAGGATCAGTTGGTGAAAACTCGGCAGAGGAATAGGGAGAGACCTGTAGAGACATGGGACGAGATGAAGGCTATCATGAGGAGGCATTTTGTGCCGAATCACTACTACAGAGACCTGTACAACAAGCTGCAGAGTCTGAGATAGGGTAGTTGGAGCGTGGATGAATACTGTAGAGTTGGGTAGAATCCTACGGGCTGGAGAGAATACCAGTCAGGTAGTAGTTCCACGTCCAAATGATCTCCATGGAAAGAAGAGGAGCAGCCAAGAGTTGAGAAGAAACCATTTGTTGCACCACGACCTGGCTCCAACAATCAAGGTAAATCTGTTACTCCTGACACTCGGAATCGTGATCGTAGGTGTTTTAAATGTCAAGGTTTTGGGCATATTGTTGCTGACTGCCCCAACAGTAGGGATGTGGTCCTTCGAGAAAATGGTGAAGTGGAACCTGACGATGAGACTGATCCTAATATGCCAGCATTGGAGGACCCCAAGGAGAAAAAAGTGGAGCTGGTGGCGCCTACTGCACCGTCATCATTTTTGGTTTGAAGAGTCTTACTGGCACATCATCCAGTCAATGATATCGAGCAGCGTGAGAACATCTTCTACACATGTTGTCAGGTTAAGGATAAGGTTTGCAGTGTCATCATCGATAGTGGGAGTTGCACAAATGCAGCGAGCTTAACCATGGTGGAAAAATTAAGCTTACCTGTGCTCAAACATCCAAAGCCTTATCATTTGCAGTGGTTAAATGACAGTGGGACGATAAAGGTGATGAAGCAAGTTAAGGTTCCGTTCAGCATTCGAAAATATGTGGATGAGGTTCTTTGTGATGTAGTTCCGATGCAGGCTAGCCATGTTTTGTTGGGTCGTCCTTGGAGATTTGATAGAAAGGCGCAGCATGAGGGATTCACAAATAAATACTCCTTTGAGTATAATAACAAATGGTTTTGTCTTGTTCCTCTTACTCCAAGTCAGGTTCATGAAGACCAAGTGAAGATGCAAAAGGAAGTGGATCCTGGACCGATGCTGGTCGGAGAGAAGAAAGATAACTGTGTGGTGAGAAGTTCTTTTCTAGCAAGACAGTGTGCATGGAGTTGGCATGAGGATTTGAGGACAAATCCCTTTGAAGAGGAGGGGAATGGTGGAGATCCTCGTGGGCTGAAATTAGAGAATTAATTGAAGATTAATTTTCAAGTTTAGTTTTTTTCTTTTACCTAACTTTTCTTGCCTACGGTTCTCTAAGGGTCGAGTCATAGGCGTTGGATTTCCACCATATTTGTTCGAGTTGAGTCAGCGTGCGTCCTTCCATTCTTCGATTCTAGGCTGCGATCTAAACCTTTCCGGTGAGGATCGTATCAGATTCTTACCAGCATCATACTATTTTTTGTATGTTAGTTCAAGTTTTTAACTCAAAATAACTTTACAATTTGTGTTTCTCAATACCAAGCTATGTTTCTCATTTGACTATTATACCAAAAACGTTATGTTTCAACTCTTATACTTTTGACTTAATTCATTTTTACATTCACTTCACTTTATTTTATGTGACTGTCAATCTATTTCTTTGATACACCTTATCCCTTTATTGATTCACTATGAAAAAATGGTCTATAATGGCGACAAAAATTGTTACTATAAATATGAATTTTGTCACTATAACATTTTAGTGACAATATTGTGTGTCGTCACAATGTCGTGGTTACTGAATAGTGGCTAAAGGGTTTAGTCACGAACTAAAATAGTTGTCACTATTGCTCTATTTTATTGTGACTCCAATTTTCATCACTAATTTACTATTTATTAGTTACATACTATAATCGTCACTAAATTATCATGATAGAGTCACATAGATGAGTTGTCACTAAATAAACATATTTTAGTCACTACAATAATTATCACTACAACTTTATAATATAGTACCATAATTTATCGTCACTAAAATATCATGATATAGTCACTCACATATGTGTTGTCACTAAATAAACATATTTCAGCCACAACACTAATTATTACAAAATCTTTAAATTTAGTAGCAAAATTTATCGTCACTAAAACACCGAGCCGTTATTGACCAGATTGTCTGAACCCACCTACACCGCACCTAACCGTCGGCCTAGCCACCACTGAGCCGCAATGCATTGAACCACACCTAACCGTTGCATCGCACCTAGCCTGCCAACATCGAGCCACAATTAACAACCCGCACCAAGCCCAACTATTGAACTGCACGTAGCCTGTCACCACCGAGCTGCAACCAACCATCGACTTAATATAATTCTTTTATATTTTATTTAATTTGTATATATATTTGATGTATAATATTATATTAAGCATGAGAGCAAAAGAGCACAAAAAATTGTATTGTAATAAAATTTCAGATAAAATAAGAACTTAAGAATTACTTATGTTATATTTTTCGATATCATAATATTTGGCATTTTTATTTTTATAATTGTGAAGTATGCATAACTTATATATGATTATCTTCATTTAGTTACAGGATATGTTAATTTATTGTTTAAAATAATATTACTATTTCCATTATTATGAATTTTACCATGATGATTTTTTTATGTAATAATCCATGAAATTTTAAATATCTATATAATATATTAAAGGAGAATAGTTTATAATAATTGTTCCCTCCAAAACACTATCATGTTAATTTTGAATTATTTCTATATTTTTTTATTGTATTATAAACATGTAATAAACAAAAATAAAAATATAAAACTTATATTTTAAATTTTTCTTTAAAATATTTCCTTTCACCAATTTGTTGTATTTATTATATTTTAAATAATACAAGTATAATATTTTTCATGGAATAATATTTAAACTAAATCTCATAGACAATGTATTTGATATAATTCTTGTTAATTTTATTAAATTTGTATATATATTTAATGTATAATATCATATTGAAGTACAAGAACAAAAGTGCACAAAAGATTATATTGTATTTCTAAAAATAAGATCGTATTGTATTAAATTTCAGATAAAATAAGAACTCAAGATTTACTTATGTTATAATTTGATTTTATTTTTGTTTTTTATTTAATGATTTTTAATTATATTATTGTTCTAACTATTATAAATTTTACCATCATGATTTTTTTATATAATAATCAATAAAATTTTAAATATGTAAATTTGAAGAATATGCATGACTTTAAAAGAGACATTTTAATGTTTTAGAAGACTTTAATTAACCATAAAAAATATATTTACTTTATTTACATACAACAAACTTATAAAAAATATAAAATAATATATTTACTTAATTTACATACTGGAAACTTATAAAAAAATATGTTTACTTAATTTTATATAAAATATAAATTAGATGACTAGGTAGAATATGAGTTTATATTTAGAATTACTTAAAATTTTTAAGTGGGAATACATACAACTAGCCACTTTGAATAAGTGAGTATGTTTTATAGCCACAAGGATAAAAATATAAGTTTTCTAGCCATTTTGTACTTTTGTCTTTTTCTCTCTTCCATTTTCGGCTACAAGACAAAATCAACTTTATTAAAGTTATTTCCGTTTTTGGAAATATTTATTTTATCATTTATTTTCAACAACCAAAGTTGTTGGAAATTTATTAAAACCTTTTACAAACAAATTGCTTTCATTGTACGAGGAAGCATTCAAAAAAATATTTTAAAGATAGTTGAGAGAGTTTTGAGAGCCAAAAATCAAAGGTATGTTGATTTCAACCGTTTTTCCACATTTTTCATTCGTTTTATGCATTATATTGATGATATGTGTTTAGAAACGACTTGTATATCTTAGTTTTTTAGAAAATATAGTGATTTTAAGACTGTTCTTCGTAAAAATACACAGAGAACTTAGGGAGAAACCCAGGGAATTCGAGATCTCGACATCATCTCGAGATCTCGATTTTGTCACAAGATCTCAATTAATTTCTATGTATTATCGAGATCTCGATATTTATATCGAGATCTCGAATTGCCTGCTGGAATATGCTCTTGATTTTTTTTAATATTTTCATTTCATTTATCGCAGGTGTCGTATCAACGTTTCATCATACGTCATGGTGGTGCATGGGACAGATCCGAATATATGGGCGGAGACGAGCAATTGATATGTTTGAGGCGTGAACGAATCTCCTACAATGCCATTTTGTCCGAGATTCACGAGATCGTGCACTGTGATCTCCTCACTACTAGCTACTGCTTGTTTTACATGAGCAGTATATCTGGGGGCTCGAGGCATGTGAAGGCTGGACTGAAGATCGATGAAGATATTATGCGGATGCTATATGAAAATAGCATTGATCCAATTATATATGTGGTCACCAAATTGAAGCAAAATCAGTCCGAATTTCAAGCACCTCAGTCACAGTCACAGCGATCAACACGAAAAAAATTAATATAAAGTCGATAATCAAAAAATTCACAACTAATAGTTATGCACTTACATCTTCTGAAACATTCTCCTTCGGGTCATTAAGTGGCCGGAAATATAGCTCCTTACTCATAACCAATCCCTGCTCAGGCACCCTCACTTGTTGCGTGATATCATCCATGTAAGACATATATTCTTTCATCATCTTGGCACTAGGAGCACGAAAGGGGGCGGTGGGGCCCGCAGTGGAAGAGATGGTGGGGCCCGCAGTGGAAGAGGCGGTGGGGCCAACAGTGGATGAGGTGGTGGGCCCGCAGTAGATGAGGTGGTGGGGCCAACGGTCTGAGAGGTGGTCGGGCCAAAAGTGGGGCCAGAATAATAAGGGTACGGTGGGGCCCATCTCTGGCTCCGGCGAGGGCGGCAAAGAAGTGTATCTGCGAGGTCCCGTATGAAAATCTTCAACCTCTGAGTAACCCTGGAAGCCACCGGCTCCACAATATACTGAACCCACACGATCAGCTACTGGCCCCATGAGTCTATCTGCGACTGGCCCCATAAGTCGCTGAGCCACCGGATCAATCATCGTCTCTGCCAATGGCTTAATAAGTCGCTGTGCCTCTGGATCAATGATGCAATTCACTAATGGCTGTATAAGCTGCTCCGCCAATGGTGGCATATCTCGCTGTGCCACTGGATCAATGATGCGATCAGCCACTGGAACAATCACTTAATCTGCTAGTGGCTGCACGAGCCCATCTCTCAGTGGTGGAAGAAGTGTATCTGCCAGTGGCTGCACGAGCTGACCAGCCAATGACACTGCAAATCGCACCATGTCATCCATGGACATCTCGTGCCCCTCGTACCATGGAGGTTGTCCAGTCTGAAAAGATAATATAAATATATAAGTAAAATATAATCAAATAAAAATCAAACAAATTTAAACACAAGTACCTCTAGAGGCTCTGCAGACGCGGAACGTCGCGAGCGCTTCTTAGCCCGCCGCCGATGAGGAAGATCAGTACGCTCTAAAGAAGAGCCGACTGGAATCTCAAAACCGCTCCCCATATCAAAGCGATGGCTGGCGATGTGGCTGTGGCGATGGCTGGCGGTGTGGCGGCGGCGATGGCTGCCGTTGAGGTGATGGCTGCTGATGTGGCGGCGACTCCAGCTACAGCGGAACCCTCCTCGAAGAAGACCTCGAGGTACTAGCAGATGGCCGCTGAGAGGCTGATCGTCGGGGCTTGAAGCCACTATAAGGTATAAATCTCCGAATTAACGGGTTCTCAGCATTCCTCAAGCTGAGCCAACTCTCAGAATCGGCCTCATCATCAGTCGGCTGCAGTGTAGTACTGCAAGCATGCTGAAAAGAAACATAAATCAAATAATACTTAAATTATAATATAAGTATTAAAAACTGTAAACAACAATTACCTCATGTCTGAAAAAATGGGTGAAGTCGGAGTCCCGAATATAAAAAGTTCTCCACAACAAGCATCGAGGCCTAGTCTCTTGACCCTCCTCTGGCTCAATGCGCATCCCAACTAAGGCTGCCAGATCAGGGATCACCTCGTACGACCATGCCTGCGCAATAATGTAAATAATTTACAATTCTAGTCTTTTATAAATTAAAAAAAATAAAAAATACAAACAATTACCTCCAACACCCAAACAGTGCCATATATATGCACTAAAAGCACCTTCTCTGTCTTTGAGGATGTGATCACGACAGACATCTGATGCAGAAGGATACTGAAGGACCACGAGCCCCAAGGGAATGCCCTCCACTGATGAGGTCTCTCCACCAATGCATAAACCAGGGGTCTACGTGTCGCTTCCCATCGAAGCACATAAGCATACGGTAGACAAATAGAATCTGAGCGATCTTCACGTAATCATCAGCAGAATCACTCAGAGTCAGCTCGGTGTTCATAAAATCTATATGCAGCTGATCAACAGTAGGCAGGGTTGTGTAGTGAGAATACAAACAACCATCCTCCTGCATATCATGAACTCCAGTAGGGTCAAAACACGAATCTCTGAACCGCAGCCCGGTCATCAAACAGAACTCCTCAGCTCTAAGTCGAAAGTTGGTTTCACCAACCCGAAACCACAGCTCGTTCTCTGCTCCCTCCACCTCAATCTCGTGGGTGATCAGAGCTCACGTAGCACGTATCGTGCTCTTCTTCCACCGAAAAGTGAGAAATGGACCGAACGGTCCATCCCTAAATAACTCAAAACTCTCCTCTCCGAAGCTC
>JAPKLW010009525.1:0-12172 GCA_026898455.1 Plectranthus barbatus | reverse complement strand
CACAATATAATTTGATTTCTTGTCGTAACTGAAGGAGATTAATTGTATGAATAAATCTGTAGATCTTTGGAGTTAGTTAATTTATCTTGAGACTGAGCGGAGATAGGTAATTAATTAATCTACTTTACGAATTGTCCAACAAAGAAGTTCGTAATACTTTTCTGATGTTTCACTACGAAGAGGAATTAAAATTGGGAATTACTCGATTCATTCATACATGTCATACTTGATAGGTAGATATCCCTGGAATCTGTGCTTCTCTTATTTGACTTCAAAAGCTTTTTAATTTCCTGTTTTATTTTCATTAGCAAGTATTACAATTTTCGAAACAACCAAACTTTTTATCTGATTTTCCTAACCAGTATTTTAAGAACGTTTGATTTAGTATTTAGGATTTTTTCGTTATTTCATTCCCCTGGATCGATAACCTTAGGGTTTACAAATTTATTTGCCACTATTTCTATAATTAATCTGTAGAAATTACAGTGATCACCCCACCTCCCAATGTAATCACATAGCCAGAGATGGACTTCGCTTCAGCCTGGTCTGCCTGGAAATCCGAATCCGCATAACCCACACAGCACAATTCTTCGCACTAGTCTCTAGTATTTTTAATATATTTGAGAATGTGTTTTATCGTAGTTCAGTGCACCTGTCCAGGGTTAGACTGATATCTCGCTACCAGTACATTGCATTGCATAGATGAGACTTCCAATGGCTGAAGCATACGACACCTTACTCATCTCATCTTTCTCCTTTTATGTCTGCGAACACTGAACCTTAGAGAGATGTACGCAATGCTTGAAGAGTAACAAGCCCTTCTTGGTGAATTCCCGGATTAAGTTTCGAAGGTTGGACGTAAGACTTGAGGCTCCAAACCACTATAAATATCCTGTGTCATTTTACTGCTTTATTTAAGTTTCTGCAAGTTAAGCTTTCATACTTATTTTAAACCTTCAATACTTTCTAAGTATTGAAGTGTATATTTGAAACTGAAACTTAAAGCTAAGTTCGAGCTAAATTCAAGTTTTTGGAAAATGAAAACTGAGTTTCAATTTTTAGAAGGGGAAAACTATGAAAAATACCTTATAGTATTGGTCAACTATGAAAAATACCATAATGTTTGTTTTTCCTTGAATTATACCCTAAAGTTTCATTTTGCCCACTAAAAATACCCTTTACTACGAAATATATCCTATGGTTTCTCATATCATTGAATTATACCCTAATGTTTGCTTCTGTCAATTAAAAATACCCTACGTCGCTAACGGTGTTAAAATTTTAATACAATATATGCCACATATATACCAAAGAAATAGAAATGTCACACATTATTTAATTTATGATTCATAAAAATTTTAACATCAAATCAAATATTAGTAGGGATGTCAATTTAGCCCGAATCCCGCGGGTTGGCCCGATTAACCCTAGCTAAAATACGGGTTAGGGTCAAAATATTTTAGCCAGAATAGCCTGAGGCCGAATAATCCGAAGCCCGAAGCCCGATGGGTTGGCCCGATTAACCCGGTTACTTTTTTATTAATATATGTATCATAATTATAGTACTCAAATCTACTTTTGATATTTAAGATCATATATATTAATTAAATTTTAAGTTATATAATTGTATTTAGTTCAAATAGTATTCAATACATAGTTAAGTTTATTTACTTACGAATTTAAAATATATTTAAATATTGCTAAAATTAAAAATAATATATTTTAATAGTTAAATTAATCATTATATAAGAGTTTGTGATGTGTTTTGTATTTTTTATAAGAGAAAAGTAATATTTTGTTTATTTTTAATTATTTAAAATATTAAAAGAGTGAAAAGATATTAAAAATAAAAAATAATTAATAAATTCATTGGCCCGACGGGCTAGCCCGAAAACCGACGAGTTAGGGTTAGGGTCAATATTTTTTAGCCCGAAAAAATTTCAGCCCGATAGGACTGACCCGAAACCCGACGGGTTAGCCTGATGGACATCCCTAAATATTAGGGTATAATTCAATGATAAATAAAATATTGGGATATTTTTTATAGTTGAGGGTATTTTTAATTGACAAAATGAAACATTATGGTATAATTCAAGGAAAGAAAAATAATAGGGTATTTTTCATAGTTGACCAATAATTTAGGGTATTTTTTTATAGTTTTCCCTTTTAGAATTGCAAACATATTAATATTTCCGCTGCATACAAAACTACTCTGATTTTGGGACCAACAAGTGATATCAGCGCCGGTTAGTCCTTACAGGCTGGTCATTGTTTAGTCGCTTAGAACCGGATCCATATTTTCTTGCACTTTTTCCTGTGATTTAGCTCAGGTATCAAGATGATGAATATTACAAAGCTTCTCAAGTACTCAGTTGAGAAGTACAATATGTGGAAGAAGAGGTCGTTGATTATGATGAAGAACATCCACCCAGAGATGGCTGAAGTAATAGCCAATGGACCACTGAAGATTACAAAAGTCAATGTCCAGATTGGAGGAACAGAGGACAGGCCATAGATCAAGAACCAGATAGGAGGAACAAAAGTCAAAAGTCATTGTCCTGATTAGTATTTTATCATACTAATCGTGCATAATAAAGTTTATTAGACAATATTATATTCCGATAGAACTGTAGATCAAGAACAAAGCTATGATACCAGCTGAAGGGATTTTTAGTTGTGAGCTTAATTGTATAATCTAAATAATTACTGGATTGATCTATAAATGTCAAAGTAACTGTTGTTTCTATTAAATAATCATAAAATGATCTTATTTTAATTAGTTGCCCGGTAGAGATTTATGAATACCTAGATAATTCAATTCTCTTATTGTTGCGCTAAGAATTTTAACTCTTGAATTCATTTGAACTCATTGTGTTACAAATTTAATCTTATAGATTTTAATAAACAATTAAAATTAATTAAGATGAAAGAAGAGAATAATAGAATCCTCTCGGTATGATCTTCTTATTTGTATCTCTGCTCCTATCTGGATATTTGGTGAGGACTATTACTGAATCACACATAAGACAAAAACCAGAACCCTCTTATTTCTCTCAATGTGGCCACCCCTCTTGCTCTCTTTCTCTTTGATTTCAGTTCTTGGACTGTAAAATATGACATGAAAGTTTATAATAGGATTCAATCCTATTGGGTTAAGTGCATAACATGGGCCAGACCAAGGACCAGGATGCAAATAATAAAGAGGGCCCCAAAAATAATTTTTCATATTCAAATCAGAATATAATTAATTGATTAATATTGATTCATGTCACCCAAGAATCAATACAGACCTACCCTTTATTACCACGTTATGAGGAACAGGTTGCATAGGCTTAGTATATCCCCATATTTAAGGTTGCACATATCCATTAATTAATTTGAGCTTCTAGAAGCTCCAAAATTAATTAAAAAATTTTATTCCTAAGTTGTACCACTCAAACTTTTCATTTATGCTTGAACTTAATCAACCTATAGGACTTTAATGAACCTTCTGACCACTCAAGGAATGTCACTATCCTACATTGGATATGGTTACTTAATTACAGTCTTAGACAGTCAAACAAAAATTGTTATCACCCAAGATGTAGATGTACAAGTATATATAAGACTCTCCATCATAGCCTCTCAAAGTGACACACAAATCTGTAAATACGTCTAGACCTTCATTAGCCTTAAAATTACATAAAGCCACAAGATAAAGGTTCTTCTTGAGTGAGAAGAAGAGCCGATCTTACTTTGGTCCAATCAACACGTACGACACGTATCGATATATCTAGTAGCTAAGACAAGCTATTAATTATTGACTATGTCCAACATAAACCAACAGTTTATCCTGGAACTGTCTCGGTTATGATAATTATTTATATCTCGCTAGGTCAAATGATTCATACGATCTTCCATGATCTACTATACACCATTTGATCTCCTTATTAACGAGATAAGAGGATAAAGTTGTTCGCGTTGTATGTTTTTAATTTAAATAAGAGATGTAATATTGCTAGACGTTAATGATACCAATAAATTAAACATAGTTGTTTCCAATATATCAATCATAATACTTTTTGTATACAATCCAACAATAAGAGGATATTGTTGTTCGTGTTGTATGTTTGTTAATCAGATAAGAGAAATATTACATTTATATACCTAACATATATGATTTTTAATATGCCAAATATAAATGTTTACCAGTATACAAATCATAAATGATTTTTAGTATATAAAACACAACATCTACACCCAAAAGTCAACATAAACATATATTCATGCTTATGGATATCCTAAGTAGCAAAAACACAAATTGATTGGATTAAAATGTGTTCTTGCTCATGAAATAAGGTGGAAAAAACCTCACCTCACAATTTGAGTTTTCCGGCAAACTTGAAGTTGGGTGGATAATTAGCTGGTACTAAAATGCTCCTAGAAGTGTCACGATGTCAAATATGTGGTTAAATCGATGATTGATCGTGAAATATAATAGATGTCAAAATTTAAACACTAATAGTACTGTCAATCTTCAAACTGTGATAACTTTTGATCCACTCAACAAAATCCATTGGTCTTCAAAGAAAAGTTGACATTCTCGACGAGATCAACAATTGGGCGATTGAAGCGGTCACTAAATTATGGCTGGTTTGGCAACAAAATGGCGAAGAAACTGGGGCTATGAAAAATACCCTAAAGTATTGGTCAACTATGAAAAATATTCTAAATTTTTCAATTTCGCTGAATTATACCCTAATATTTCATTTTGTCAATTAAAAATACCATTAGTATGAAAAATATCCAAATAATTCTCTTATCACTGAATTATACCCTAATGATTGATTTTGCCAATAAAAATATCCTCAATCATTATCATTGTTAAAATTTTAATGAATCATACATTGAATAATGCATGACATTTGTTTTTTTGTATATATGTGGCATACATTGTATTAAAATTAGCATATGATTCATCAAAATCTTAAAACCGTTTGCAATGTAGGATATTTTTAATTGACAAAGTTAAATATTATGGTATAATTCAATGATGTTAGAAACTTTAGGATCATAGTGTAGGGTATTTTTAATTAACAAAATGAAACATTATGGTATAATTCAAGGAAAAGAAAACATTAGAATATTTTTCATAGTTAACTAATACTTTAGTGTATTTTTTTAGGCCAAAACATCAATTCTAGTACAAACTATCGAACTATTTTCAATTCTAGTACGAACTATACCTATTCTCTATTTTATGTCCAAACTTTCCAAAATCATTCAAATCTAGTCTGTAAAAATATTCCAGCGTCGAAAAGCTGACTGGGCAACCGAAAATCCTCGTTATATTTAAAAAACAATATCATTTAAATCCACATCAGAATAAATACTTCCACATTATATTTATTTGACATGTCATATTATTAAAAAAAATACTCAAAACCTTAAAACCCTTTTCCCCTTTCCCTTTCCCTTTCCTTTTCTTCCAATCGTTCGACTGTACTACTTCCCCCCTTCCCTAAACCCACCTCTGAAAATGGAGATTTCACTTTCCCTGTGTTGAAGCCATTGGGATCATCTGTCTATCTTCAACAGAGAGATTTGCTAAATCAATTCTCCCATGAAAACCCCCTAATTTCGAGAGTGTCGCTGCAGCGCCAGAACAGGACGGGCTACATGTAGGGGCATTCCGGGCCAAGTGTAGGAACTGAGTCTACAATAGGCGACATGAATCGCCATTTATTAAAATTCCGGATTCGATTTATGGATATCAAAATAAATGTCATGACAAACAGTGAATGCCCTATGCATGCTCCTATTTAATTTAATTCGTAGATTCAAAGGAATACCTGAGACTCCAAGGACTGATCTACAGATCTAGATCGATGATGGCAATGAAGATGGTGCAGATCTGGATCTGGAATCGATCAAAGCGATGGTGTTCCTACAGATCTGATCTTCTGATCTATTCCCTTGCTCGATCCGGAAATCTGGTGAGGATACGCTACCGAATCTATAGCCGCCCACTCTATCACAATCTCTCTAGGGTTTCTGATTTGAAAGTTCAAAACTTATATGGGAAAATGAGAGATTCATCTATTTATATAGATCTGAGAATGGGCTATTAGGGTTTAATAAACCCTAATGGGCTCTGAGCAGTGTTGGGCCAGACCAGGGACCAAATGCAAATAATAAAGTGGGCCTCCTATTAATTAATTCCATGTTCAACCCAGAACATAATTAATTAATAAACATTAATTCATGCCACCAGAGAATTAATGCTGACCTACCCCTTTATTACCACGTTATTAGGTACGAGTTGCATTGACTTGGTTAATCCCCATATTTAAGGTTTCAGACATTCATTAATTAATTCAGCGTACGACAATTAGTTGTAATTAATTAATCTCTTATTATTCCTGAGTAGTACCACTCAACCTTTATCGTTTATGCTTAAATCAATGATTCAGCCTGCAGGACTTAGCATAACGAACCTCGTGAGCTTCTCAGGGAATGTCACCATCCTGAAACGGATATGGTTATCTAAATCCAGCCTGAGGAAACCCCACACAAACTGCCATCACCCAAGATGCAGATATACGAGTACATGTAAGACTCTCCACCATAGCAAGTCAAAGTGACAGTCAACCCATGTGTGCCCCTCAGCTTTCAATAGACTTTAGATCCGACCAAGTTACCGAGATCTTTACTCATTCATATGTCAAGTAGAATGGTTCATCTCACTGTTGATCCTATCAATACATTGAGATGTACCGGTCACACAAAGCAGTCAAGATAAACCGCTTATGGACTTGTGTGCCGCAGCCTAAACCGACAGCCAAACCAGAAACTGTCTCGGATGTGATAACTGTTTATATCTCGCTAGGTCGAACGATCTATATGATTTTCTGTGATCTCTTACACACCGTATGATCTCCCTATCGACGAGATAACTGGATGTGTTTGTTCGCATCATATGATTGTTAATTCAGATAGGAGTTGTTTATTGCAAGTCATTAATGATTACCAGTATATCAAACATAACGTTTCCTAATATACCAATCATAATGCTTTTATGTATACAATTCCAATAATCTCCCACTTATACTCAAAGCATTATACCATTACTTTCCAGAGTATAACATGTGTCTATTCTAATCTAGCTATTACATTTGGTCACCAGGTGGCCGGCATCTACCTCAGTCCTAGGCTACGAACGTGACCCTCGTATGCCTTCTGTGGTAAGCCCTTTGTAAATGGATCCGCTAGATTATCCTTCGTGTCAATCTTCTCTATTAGCACATCGCCCCTCGCTACGATTTCTCGTATGATGTGGTACTTTCTCTCTATGTGCTTTGACGCCTTGTGAGTTCTTGGTTCCTTAGAGTTTGCTACTGCACCAGCATTATCACAATATATCGTGATGGGTCTTGGGCAAACTCAGAACAATATCTAACTCTTGGAGGTAGTTCCGGAGCCATACTGCTTCTTTAGAAGCTTCTGAAGCTGCCACATACTCAGCTTCCATGGTGGAGTCTGCGATACATTTCTGTTTCGCACTCCTCCATGATACAGCTCCACCTCCCAATGTGAACACATAGCCCGAGGTCGATCTCTTCTCATCCTGATCCGCCTGGAAATTCTAATCCGTATAACTCACAGGGCACAAATTCTCACACTGATAAACAAGACAATAGTCTCGAGTTCTTTTCAGATACTTGAGAATATGTTTGACAGCAGTCCAGTGTGCCTGTCCAGGGTTAGACTGATATCTGGCCACCATGCCCACGGCATAACAGATATCTGGCCTCGTACATAGCATCGCATACATGAGACTTCCCACTGCCGAAGCATATGGTACTTTAGCCATCTCATCCTTCTCCTCTTCTGTTGCAGGGCATTGTGCCTTAGACAGAGGAACACCATGTCTGAAAGGTAGCAACCCTTTCTTGGCGTTTTGCATGCTAAAACGAGCAATTACAGTATCAATATAGGCGGCCTAAGACAAGCTTAACATCCTCTTCTTGCGATCACGCAAGACTTTAATCCCAAGGATGTATCCAGCGTCTCCTAGGTCCTTCATTTGAAACTGTTTGGATAACTATCTCTTTATGTCTGACAACACCTTCACATCGTTGCCGAATAGAAGAATGTCATCTACATAAAGTGCAAGGAATACCACGCTTCCGCTGACGTATAATCGGTACACACAACTTTTGGTTTCGCATTGTGAAAATCCATAGGATTTAATCACATCATCGAAACATTTGTTCCATGACCGTGAAGCTTGTTTAAGTCCATACAAGGACTTCTTTAGCTTCCAGACAAGATGCTCTTCACCATCCTTCACATAACCCTCTGGCTGCTGCATATAGATGTCACGACCTTCCTCAAGGTACCCGTTTAAAAATGCGGTTTTGACATCCATCTGCCAGATTTCTAGGTCCATATGTGCTGCTATGGATAGAAGAATTCGAATGGATTTGAGCATGGCTACCGGTGAGAAGGTCTCGTCATAGTCAATGCCCTCCTTTTGACTATAACCCTTTGCCACCAACCTGGCTTTAAAGGCCGTTATCTCTCCTTTCGAACCTTTCTTCTGTTTGTATACCCATTTGCAACCTATGGCCCGAATGTCATCTGGTAGCGCAGACTTCTGGTATACATCCATAGAGGTAATTGATTCAATTTCTGAATCCATGGCTTTAGGCCATTTTTCAGCATCTTTGTCATTTACTGCTTTGTCGTTTGTCCATGGGTCGATATCATCTAGTCCATCTTCCGGGATGAAGTCCGAAGACTCTCCCACGAACATATACCGCTCGGGTTGGTGAGGTACCCTCCCACTACGACGGAGCACTAGTACTGCATTAGTAGTTGGTGCAGTTACTTGTGGATCAAATCCTTGCACTGGCGACCGTGCAATTGGTTCCATACATTCGAGAGGTACACTCAATATGCCACGGGATTTTCCCAATGAAAGCGCATCATCGTCTCCAATTTCTTGGAGAATGATATCACTTTTGGATTTGTGGTTTTTCACAAACTCGTCCTCTAAGAATCTTGCATTGGTGCTAACAACGATTTTCTGATCCTCAGGACAGTAGAAATAACCACCCTTCGTTTGTCTGGGGTATCCCACAACCAACATTAGCTTGGACATGCCTTCTAACTTATCAGGTACCTTCGACAAAACATATGCCGGACAGCCCCACACTCTTATCTTTGACACACTGGGTTTTCGCCCATGCCAGAGTTCCGAGGGTGTTTTAGGAACTGACTTAGAAGGTACCAGGTTCAGCAGGTACGCCGCTGTTAGTAACGCGTGGCCCCAAAGCAAAACAGGCAAGTTCGCATAACTCATCATAGATCTAACCATTTCAAGAAGAGTCCTATTTCTTCTTTCCGCCACACCATTCTGCTGAGGAGTGCCTGGTGCGGTCCATTGGGATGTAATCCCATGCTCTGATAAAAACTGCAAGAACTCGTCATTGAGATACTCACTACCACGATCAGATCGTAATGACTTAATGGGCTTGTTTAACTTCTTCTCTACTTCCGCCTTGAATTCCTTGAATTTCTCAAAGCATTCAAACTTATAGTGAAGTAAGTAAACATACCCGTATCTCGAGTAATCGTCAATAAAAGTGACGAAATACTTAAATCCTCCACGAGCTTGCGTGGACATAGGTCCATATAAATCAGAGTGGATCAGTTCCAACACATCACTTGCTCGAGACTGACTTGCCTTGAAAGGCCTGGTCGTCATCTTTCCCTCTATACAGGATTTTCAAACTCGATGTGGAACTACCTGGATTGAATCCAACGTTCCATCATCCACGAGTCTCTTGATCCTCTTTAGATTGATGTGACATAGTCTCAGATGCCATAGATATGTAAGATCCTCATCAGAAGATGAAAACTTTCTCTTCTTATGATTAAATGAGTTATATGCAGCATTCACGGAAGATTTATGCAAACAAGTTATGATAAAAAGAGAGTCTTTCTGTATCCCACGACAGATAACACCGTTATTGCCATTGATAGTAATATGACTATCAAAAATAACTGAAAATCCATCATTTATTAAACTGGAAACAGAAATAAGGTTCCGCCGAAAATCCGGCACATACAAAACATCTCTTAAAATCAAAACATTGTCTTGAAAGCATAATGTAACATCTCCAACAGCTACTGCAGACACACGAGTAGCATTACCCATGGAGATCGTCACCTCATCATCATTCAGCTGCCTTGTCGGCCTGAATCCCTACAAAGTGTAACAAACATGATCAGTAGCTCCAGTATCCACTACCCACGAATGGGTAGAAACAGATGCTAAACATGTTTCCGTTACAAGTGCTAATGACGTAACTTATCCAACCCGCTTGGTCAAACAATCCTTCTTCCAGTGACCAGTTTTGCCACAACGGAAACACTTGCCCTTCTTCCCTGGTGTCACAGTCTTCTTTTTCCCAGAACTTTTGTTTCCAAAGGCTGTCTTCTTGAACTTCTTTCCAATCACCCCTTTAGCACCTTTCGATGAAGCAGGGCGACTACCGGAAGAAACCAAGACTGCCTTTTTAGGTTGCATGACTGATTCAGCCGCCATGAGATCACTAAGTAACTCATTGAGAGTATACTCCCTTTTACTCATGACAACATTCAGCCTAAAGTTCTCAAAAGACTTCGGAAGTGAGTTGAGTATGATATCGACCTGGGCTTCCCCGTCAATACCTCCTCCATTCAACGTCAGTTCATCCATGAGATGAGTCATGGAAACAACGTGCTCCCTCACTGAGCTACCATCAGTCATTTTACAACTCACGATTTCCCTCATGAGTTTAAATCTGACAGCTCTATCCGATTCCCCATAAGTAACTGTGAGACTATCCATAATCTTAGCTACTTTGTCATAGTGCTGATGTTGTTGCTGGTGCACCTTAGACATGGTGGTCATCATGTAGCACTTGACTACATTATTAGACTTGACCCACTTTTCATAGAGGTTCCGCTCCACATCAGTTGACTCAATAGTAGGGACAGCTGGACACGGAGTGTTAAGAACATATTTATGTTCCTCTGCAACTAAGATATAATCCAAGTTGCGCTTCCATTCCAGGAAATTCGGACCAGTTAATTGATTTTGTGCCAAGATATTTATAACATTATTCATAGACATATCTGAAAACAATAATTGATTAAAGTAAGTACATACATGCAGAACATTGAAACAAATATTGATGGATTTATATACTGAAAGCATTATGATTGGTATATTATGTACAAGGTTTATTGGTTAATATACTGGGAATCATAATTGTTGTATGTTCATCTCCTGTCTGAATTAACAAACATGTGTCGCAAACACAATTGTCCTCTTATCTCGTCGATAGGGAGATCATACGGTGTGTAGAAGATCACGGAAGATCGTATGGATCGTTTGACCTAGCAAGATATAAATAGTCATCACAGCTGAGACAGTTCCAGGATAAACTGTTGGTATAGGCTGCAGCATATGCGGATAAGCATCTTATCTTGGATGTCTTGGTATGCTGGTGTGGGGTACACATTGATGAGTACCTAAGTCGAGATCGATTCTTTTATCTGACATTAAAAGAATCTAGATCTCTATGACTCGATGGAATCTTAAACCTATATGAGGATACAGAAGTATACATACATTGTATATCACTTTGAGTTGCAGAAAAAGTTCTAGTTGAACCTGTACTTCTGCAGTCTTGGGTGATATTAATTTGTGTATGACTGTCTGGTATCTGAACTAGGTAACCACATCCAGTATAGGATGGTGACATTCCCTGAACAGCTCAAAAGGTTCGTTATGCTAAAGTCCTGCAGGCTGATTAAGTTCAAGCATAAGTGAAAAGGTTTGAGTGGATTGATTCAGGAATTAAAGATGTTAATTAATTAAATGGCTTGTCAGAGCCTAAATTAATTAACGAATGTCTGTAACCTTAAATGTGGGGATAAACCGAGTCTAATGCAACCCGTTCCTCAAACGTGGTAGCAAATAGGTAGGACAGTATTGATTCTCTGGTGGCATGAATCAATATTAATTAATTAATTATATTCTGGGTTGAATATGGGAAATAATTAATTGATAGGCCTTATTTGCTATTTGCATTCTGGTCCCTGGTCTGGCCCATGATAACTCAAGCCCAATAGAAGC
>JAPKLW010009524.1:0-12173 GCA_026898455.1 Plectranthus barbatus | reverse complement strand
GAATAAACACAGATTTCACAAACTACGAAGGGAAAGGGAAAATAATTTAATTAATCAAACATGCATACATTGATAATTCGAAACCCTTGAATCTGAGAAGGAAGTTAGTTACACATATTCAGAGCAATATTCATCATAGAAAAATAAAACCCGAATTGTATAAAATTTGGGTCTGAATGTCTTCCCACAAAATTCTGTCTTCAAACATAAACTCTAAAACTCTGGGAAATCTTCTAAATTCTTCAACTCTAAAATCTCATAATTGCTATAATGATTTCCACACTTAAATTGGAATTTTACATGGCTATTTATAATAATGAAAGATGTATCAAAAAACATAGAGGATTAGATATGGCTCGATCTTCAAATCAGGTTCAGGTTAGGAAATCCCGCAGTCGCGTCGATCGTGGGAGATCAGCATCGATCGATGCCCTGGAATACCTTCATCGATCGACGCCACCTTGCGTCGATCGACGTGGCTTTGTTTCCGCACGTCAATTCTATCCTTTCCTCTCGTTGATCGCTGCTCCCAAATGTCTTCGTCGATTGACGTGCCTTGGCGTCGATCGACATGGACCTGGCATGTCGAGCACTTTTCCTTTTCTTCCCTGTTTTTGACTAAAAACCTGCATGATTCATCAAACACGACATTATGAGCACAAAAGCCCATCCATGCACGAAAAAGACACTAATAACAATCTGAACATCACTCAATCAGTCAAAGAACAACTCGATAAGTTGGTAAAAATACTAATTATCAACTCCCCCAAACTTAAACCATTGATCGTCCTCGATCAATTCGCAGAAAAGAAATCGAATCAAATGCATATACAGGTGTGCAATGCCTCACAAGCTTCTTTTTCAATCTAAGTATCACTCATTCATATAAATCATGCAATCCAAACAAATTCTCATTGTTAAATTATTGAGGAGGAACCTCACCGGGCAGTGTTTGCACTCATCGCTCAATCAAGTAAAGGGTTTGCAATTCACTCATTCAAAGTTTTAGTTTACCTCACCATAGGTTTGACAAATTTCTCATCTCTCCACTGCTTGTTAGTGTGGCTTTTCAGGGAATAAAAAATGTCTTAATTTGGTTGTAATCTGGCTTACCTAAAAGGTGGGATATTTTTGGCTAAGTGACTCAAAATATTGCAATCAATCCCAAAAACCCAAGCATATCATAACCACATAATTTTTCTTTTCATGCTCAATTTTGTTCCTTCTCTTTTATAATTTTCAGGGTCCCTTAATAACTTGTTTCAAACTTTCGTGAACTACAACATATGAATTTTCTCATTTTTCTCTTCTCTTTTCTTTCTTTTTCACCAATGTTCACTTTTTTTTTCTTAATTTACCCATGGGAACCCCTATTTTTGCACACGACCTCATATAACAATCCCACAATTCACACCATCCTATAAATCACAATCCTCTTATTCATCAACCCTTCTAGTCAAAGAAATTTTTTTATTCAAGGCTCAAAGGGGCTACAAGTGGAAATTAAAGGTTAGTGTATGGGAGATGGGCTACGAAAGAACATGCCTAAAATCATTTTCACCCGATTACCACACTTAATGCAACCTCAAGAGAGAAATTCGTCAAATTCTAGGAAGTAAGTCTAATAACCTTGTCACTCATCAAACGAGAAAATGGCTCAAATTTCACACAGGGTAAAATTTTTTGTTACTCCTCAATAATTATCCAATTTTGAACAGTTATCATGCAAAAATTTATATTTCAAAGATCAACTTATCAAGCAAAAGAACTCCTATCATCGGCTACTCTATCACACAGATTATCATTCTCAATCAGCAAATATCACGATTATCAATCAACAATTCTTATTCAAGGAAAGACAGGTCATCATTCTCAACACCAACTTAATCAAAAGTAGTTCCGACTGCCCTATGTTCAAAAGCTCCTAAAACAATGCTCAAGACTATTCAATTCAGAACTAGTACCACAAATCAAGAGTTCAAAATACTAATTTGAGTGAAAAGCCTTGCAGAGAGCAATTGTTCACATTGAAGCAAAAGAACAAGGATGGTGATGGTTCAGAAAAAACAAAAACAAAAAAAAATAAAAACAAAAGGAAAAAAAATCGAAAATAAAATAAAATAACATAACTAAATAAAAATAAGACAAACGTTTCCCTTTTCCGATCCTCATCCCCCCAAAATTGTTTCACTCGAAGGGGTGGACAAGTTAGAAAGTTAGATAGGAAAAAGGAAACGGTACCTCATTCCTCCTCTCGAGGATCCTCCATCACTACATCGGGAGATGGCCACACGGGAAGTCTCCGCCGGCGATCCTGGCACTCACGCTGGTGGCGGAGATACACTGAGTCAGGCTGGGTGTTCAGGAGGAGGCGCTGCATCTGCATTTTGAGGCTGTTGAGCCTCGTGGTCACGTGCTGGCAAAACTCTGCCTGCCGGGTGTGCTCCTCCGTCTGCCAAGCAGCCTGCTGCTGCATGAACTGATAGATCGTCGCCAGATCCACCCCAAAAGATGAAGACTCTCCCGCAAAGTGGCTGAACGAAGGTCCACCGGTCTGGTCCGGAATCTCCTCTCCACCTCCATCGTGCTCTTCATACCCCGCGTCCTCTGGGGGGTCTGTGGCGGTCGCTGGTCCGGCTGCGTCAGCGGTCGGTGATGGAGTCTGGAGGTGCCGGGTCCTCCACGTGATCCAACCATGAGCCGCATGTGGGCGGGTGTGCTCATCAACCAGTTATCACGGAAGTGATAATCTGTGACACGCGTGAGCTCCCTCTGTGGAAGTGGGAACCTGTCCCCATTGGACATCTGCAACGACCATCCTGCCTCCCGGGGTGAAAGCATCAACATCCGAACCAGATGTTTGATCACTGTAATTTCTACAGATTAATTATAGAAATAGTGGCAAATAAATTTGTAAACCCTAAAGTTATCGATCCAGGGGAATGAAGCAACGAAAAACCTTAAGTAGTAGATCATAAGTTTTCAAAATACTGGTCAGGAAAATCAATTAAAAAGTTTTGGTTGTTTTGAAAATTGCAATACTTGCTAATGAAAATTAAACAGGAAAATTAAAAGGCTTTTGGATTCAGATAAGAAGAGCACAGATTCCAGGGATATATACCTATCAAGTATGACATGTATGAATGAATCGATTAATTCCAAATTTAAATTCCTCTTCGTAGTGAAACATCAGAAAAATATTATGAACTTCTTTGTTGGACAATTCGTAAAGTAGATTAATTAATTACCTATCTCCGCTCGGTCTCAAGATAAATTAACTAACTCCAAAGATCTACAGATTTATTCCTACAATCAATCTCCTTCAGTTACGACAAGAAATCAGATTATATTGTGAAAATCTCTTTCCATTGAAAACTATCACAGTTACGTCTCAAGTAATCAACTAGATAATCCTAAGATGTGATCAGCAAATCAAGATTATGAATAAGCACAGATTTTACAAACTACGAAGGGAAAGGGAAAATAATTCAATCAATCAAACATGTATACATTGATAGTTCGAAACCCTAGAATCTGAGGAAGAGATTAGCTACACATATTCAGAGTAATATTCATCATAGAAAAATAAAACCTGAATTGCATAAAAACTTGAGTCTGGATGTCTTCCCACAAAAATCCGTCTTCAAACATAAACTCTAAAACTCTTTTAATCTCTCAAAATCTGAAAACTGGAATAAAACATGATTCGGGGTTCTGAAAAATCGAATTTACAAAGTTATAAATAAAGGTGGAGGTGTATCAAATCAAATATAGGGCTAAAGATATGAAAAATCTCAAATTCAGCCAATTTCCCGCGCCAGGAGGTCCACGTCGATCGACGCGGCATCCCCGTCGATCGACGAGGCTTCCAAATCGCCGTCGATCGATGCTGATCGGCGTCTGTCGACGCAGCTTCTCGCCCCTTCTGCGCGGTCTCACGATTTTGGCCATAACTTCCTCCTCTGAACTCCGATTGACCCGATTCCAGTTGCGTTGGAGAGCTAACTCAAAGCATCATCCATTTCCATGCGCCAATAGCCCGAATTCCTCATGTGGAAAAACTCTTCACTGCTACTCTTACACGTCACTGCTTTCGGAACGGTTTTCTCGTGGGTTTAGGCCTAAAAACCTGCATAAACATCAAAATACACCTAATACCACCTAATATTGATTCATGCATAAATTATATATATAAACTCAATAAAACTACATAAAATAGTATAAATATAATATAGATAAGTGAATGAAATAATGAACTTATCAATGTCCGGTGCCAAGTCCTCGACTGTCATCCTTGATAGCAGCGATGTCGGTCAAGTCGATCCCACGTGCTCCGCAATCGGGGTAATCAATCCCCCGCTCCAAATGTTGCCCTTGGTGGCCTTGATTTGATGCCTCCAGTGGTCCATGACCAACGCCGCAAAGCTGAACTCTTCTCCCGTCAGCATGCAGTAAATGGCGTACAGCTCCCCCACTCTTGCCTTGGCGCTTTCATGTCTGCCAGTGATCGACACCCCCATGCACCTCTGAAGATAGCGAAACACGGGGTTGTCGATGGAAGAAGCTTTCAAATTGCCCCAGTCGAACTCTCGTAAATCCTCCTTTGCTTCAGCTGCAATCTGGCTCCAGAATTGGGCAATGTCGAAACTCGGGGGAAGAAAACCATCCCCCCTTTTCGGACTCCCCAAATGCCTTCAAGCACATCCCTCGGCATCTCGTAATGTTCATTCAAAAGCTAGAAGGAGATGGTGGTAGGCTCCGACTCCGGCTGAACCTCATAGACATGGAGTGAGGCAAGAAACTCCAGGACAAGCGACGGGTATGTCGGCCACCGCGCTGTCATCCAAGCACTCCAATCTACTTTCTCCAATAGAGCCTCCAAGTCAGCTCGAATCCCCAGCCTATCCATTGTCTCAGGGCATGGGTAAAGTGTCTGCCGGACTGTGAACTCGGTGCTTGTGAATTTTCTATAGCATCTCTCTGCAGCCCGGTTAGCAAAGGTGGGTCAAAAGTCCATGATGAACTGCAAGGGTAGTAGGGAAAATGTCAATACTCATCACTGTACTTCACAAAAATTCCCAAACATTTCAACAACAAAAATGTGCAATTATCCGCAAAATGCATCCACCAAAGCAAAATTAGTTCGACATTCATGCAATTCATACTCCATCCTAGCATATTTCATCCTGAATCGAAAGAATTTCACCCTAAAATAGCAGGATTTGAAAATCACCCCAAATCAAAATTATCCTCAAACAAGCAAAAGTCATATTCAATGAAATCCAAGCTACAAATCTACCAAAAGCAAGTATTTTGAATAAAACAACTACCCATATCGAATAATGATAACGAATAGCAACGAAATCGACTAAAAGGCAAAAATGGAAACTAGGGCTCCAAAGTTCAATTTTCATCAAAATCATGCTCAAATCATTCACAACACATGAAATAATCAAAGTGGAAGTGTCTAGGATACATACCCGTGGTTGTAGCGGCGAGTTTTTGGAGAAAATTTTGGAGTTGGGTGTTTTAGAGAGAGAGAGAAGTCGTGCGTGTGTGTTTGTGAGGGAAAAATGAGGTAAAATGGGTTTAAAAACCCGTCTCTGTTCGTGCTCAGAAAACCTCGTGTCGATCGACGAGGGCCTCCCGTCGATCGACATGGACAAAATTCTCTCGTCGATCGACACTGAAGGACGTCGATCGACGTGGCCGAAAAACACACGTCGTTTGATGCTAAATGGCAGCAATCGACGTGGCCCCGACGGAGCACTGGACTCAAAACAAAATTCGAAAAATTAACTGAAAATACTAAATCCTGATGACTCGACTAGACTGAATTAAAATAATAAAAGTAAAGAAAGCAGTAATCTGTTGGGTTACCTCCTAACCAGTGCTTGGTTTTATGTCGCTATCTTGACAATACCTGGGCTTTCATGGGCGATTCAAGTAGTACTTCTCCACCGCTCCGATTTGGAGTGGGGTGTAGTACGGTTTAAGGTTCTGCCCATTCACCTTGAAGCTTTTCCCATCTTGGCCAGCTAGCTCGACTACACCGTTCAGAAATTGACAGATCACGGTGTATGGTCCAGCCCACTTTGATTGCAACTTTCCGGGCATGAAGTGGAGACGGGATTTGAAGAGGAGGACTTTGTCACCTGATTGAAACACGTGTGAGCAAATCCCCTTGTCGTGAAACCTCTTTGCTCGTGTTTTGTAAATGACATTGTTCTCGTAGGCTTCATCCCTGAAATCTTCCAGCTCGTTCAATGCCATGGCGCACTCTTCTGCAGCCGTCTTCCAATCCAAATTCAATTCTTTCACTGCTCTCCAGGCCTTGTGCTCTATCTCAACGGGCAGGTGGCAGGACTTCCCGAAAATCAGCTGATATGGTGACGTCCCAATGGGCATTTTGTAGGCGGTGCGGTATGCCCATTATGCCTCATCAAGTATTGCTGCCCAATCCTTTCTTTGCTTCACCGTCTTCTCCAAGATTTGCTTGATTTCTCGGTTGGAAAGCTCCGTCAGCCCATTCCCTTGAGGATGATATGGGGTGGTGACTCGAGTCTTGACTCCGTACCTTGCAAGAAGAGAGGCAAGCCATTTGTTGCAGAAATGGGATCCTCCATCGCTCACCAAGGCTCTTGGCATCCTAAATCTCGTTATGAGCTTTTGCAGGAACTTGATGACGACTTTGGAGTCATTGGTGACTGTTGGAATAGCTTCGACCCATTGTGACACGTAGTCCACTGCCAGTAGAATATATGAGAACCCTTGGGATGGCGGAAAAGGTCCCATGAAGTCGATCCCCCGAACATCAAAGATTTCGACTTCAATAACCGGAGTCTGTGGCATCTCATCCCTCCGCAAGATGTTGCCGGTCCTCTGGCAGCGATCACACCTCGAAATCCATCCACGGCAGATCTCGAAGATAGATGGCCAGTAGAATCCACTTGCAAGAATTTTGAATGCCGTCCGGCTGGCTGAATGATGACCGCCACTCGGAGATGAATGGCAGGCTTCGAAGATTTGCTGCCACTCGGACTGGGCCACACAACGACGAATGACGCCATTAGCACATCTACGCCAAATATAGGGATCCTCCCAATAGTAGAATTTGACGTCGTGCAGAAACTTCTTCTTTGCATATGGAGAAGAGTCCGGAGGAAGTACGACGCCGACCAAGTAGTTGGCGAAGTCCGCATACCAGGGCATCTTGGACTCATACGTCTCTTTCAAATCCCTAAGAGCATAGATCTGTTCGTCGGGGAACATCTCTCGGATCCTCATCTACTGATCATCCCCTTCAACTGGTGGCTCGAGTCTTGACAAGTGGTCGGCGATCACATTCTCGCTCCCTTTTCTGTCCTTGATCTCCAAATCAAACTCTTGCAGCAACAATATCCACCGGATTAATCTAGGCTTGGCATCTTGCTTCGCGAACAGATATCTGATGGCTGCATGGTCGGTGTAGACAATTGTCTTCAAGCCTATCAGATAAGACCGGAACTTATCAAAAGCATACACAACCGCGAGCATTTCCTTTTCTGTAGTGGTGTAGTTGCATTGAGCCGGATTCGTGCTCTTGCTGGCGTAGTGAATCACATGGAAAAGTCTTCCTTTTAGTTGCCCCAACAACGTAGTCACTGGCGTCGCACATCAATGTGAATGGCTCATCCCAATCTGGCGAGGTCAAGACCGGCACAGTCACTAGTGCTTTTTTCAGTTTCTCAAAGGCCTTCAAGCATTCGTCATCAAAAACGAAGGAAACATCCTTCTCCAGCAGGTTGCACTAGGGCCGAGATACATTTGAGAAGTCTTTGATGAACCTCCTATAGAATCCGGCGTGGCCTAGAAAACTTCGGACTGCTTTGACACTTGTTGGTGGTGGCATCTTTACAATGGCTATCACTTTGGCTCGGTCTACTTCTAGTCCTTCAGCTGATACTCGATGTCCCAACGCAATTCCTTCTCGCACCATGAAGTGACATTTCTCCCAATTGAGGCATAGGTTTGTCTCGGTGCATCTCTCAAGTACAGTAGCTAGATTCTGCAAACAAATATCAAATGAGCTACCGAAAACTGAGAAATCATCCATAAATACCTCTATGACATCTTCAATCAAGTCGTGGAAGATTGCCATCATGCATCTCTGGAAGGTTGCCGGTGCATTGCATAATCCAAAGGGCATCTGTCAGTAGGCGAACACTTCGTATGGACAGGTGAATGCAGTCTTGTGCTAGTCTTCTGGCGCCACAACTATCTGGTTGTACCCTGAGTAACCATCAAGAAATCAATAAAGAGGGTAACCGAATAATCTATCAAGCATTTGATCAATGAAAGGAAGAGGAAAGTGATCCTTGCACGTGGCGTTGTTTAAGGCTTGGTAGTCAATGCAGAATCGCCATCCCGTGATCGGTCTTGTCGCAACTTCCTCTCCATCATCATTCTTCACTATCTGCATCCCCCCTTTCTTAGCTACTACTTGTGTAGGGCTCACCCACTTGGTGTCGGAAATTGGATATATCATGCCATGGTCTAGGAGTTTGAGAACCTCCTTCTTTACGGCTTCTTGCATGATGGGATTCAGTCGTCGCTGTGCTTGTCTATTTGGTGTGGCGTCCTCTTCAAGGATGATCTTGTGCATGCAAAGCGAAGGGCTGATCCCCTTGATATCCCCCAAAGTCCATCCAATGGCGGACTTGTATTTCCGTAGAACTCGCAGTAGTTTATCTAACTCCCCCTGTGTAAGATGGGCAGAAACAATAACAGGGTAAGTATCATAAGAACCAAGAAATGCGTACCTGAGATGTGCCGAAAGCGTCTTGAGTTCCAGAATTGGTGGATCAGAGCTGGATGATGGCTTTCCCAGGTCTGCATCAATCGACGAAGATGTCACGTCAATCGATGTGGACTTTGCAGTGGCATCGATCGACGAGCATGTGGCGTCGATCGACGTGTGCTTTCCCCCATCTTTTTCTGGTTTGTTCCGGCAGTAACGGCTAGGCAGTGGTTCTCTTTTAGTTTTTTTTTCCCGAGTTATTTCCTCAAGCACATCCAGCTCCATGACCAGATCCAAGATCTCCTCGCCTGCCTCGTCCAGATTTGTTGACAAGTACAACGAGTGTCACAGGCAGTTCTCAAGAAAGTCCGGCTCGCTTTTGAGGGAAGCGAAGGGAGAAGACATTACCGGTTTGAAGCAACCGATCATGTGGCATTCCTCCTGGTAGCTTCCATCGTTGTGTTTCTGCATTGCTTTATAGATCGAGAATGTGACCGACTCGTTGTTCACCCGGAGTGTCAGTTTGCCGTCTCGAATGTCAATCAATGCCCCTCAGGTCTTCAAAAATGGTCTTCCAAGGATCAGAGGAATATTCTGATCTTCTTCCATCTGGAGCACCACAAAATCGGCTAGAATGATGAAATCTTTGACCGTCAACAGTACATCTTCCACGATGCCTCTTGTGGTAAGACACTGATCTGTCAGCCATCTGAAGTGAGATTGTTGTGGGCTTGATGTTTCCGATCTTCAACCGCTTGAAGATTGATAGCGACATCAGGTTGATTGATGCACCTGAATCGCAAAGAACTTTCCCGAAGGTCTCCCATTCGATGATGCAAGAGATTGTGAAAGAGCCCGGGTCCTCCCTTTTGATTGGCATCTTCTTTTGAATTATGGCGCTGCATTCTTCGAACAGGTTGACCTTCTCATGCTCCAAGAAGGGTCTTTTCTGAGAGACCATGTCTTTCAGAAACTTGATATATCCGGGCATCTCTTGCAGGGCTTCGACCAATGGAATGTTGATATGCACTTTCTTCATAGTTTCCAAGAAGCGTGCATACCTCTCGTTCATCTTTGTATTAGCAAACTGCTGCGGATATGGCAGAGGAGGTTTCTTCAGTGGATGAATTGGGGCGGACATCGATCGACGTGGATCCACGTCGGTCGACGTGGATTTTGGTGCTGCGTCGATCGACGGAGATGCTGTGTCGATACACGGAGATGCGTCTGTGACGGCTTCGTCGTCCTGCTCGGCTTCTTTCCCTGCCTGCTTTGGCCCTTCATATGACTTTCCCCCTCTCAGAGTAATGGCATTCACCTGGTTCCTCTGATTTTGATTCTTGGGGTTGACCTGAGTATTGCTCGGGAGTTGTCCCGGCTTGTGTTGAGCTCCGAGGGCATCGGCAATCTGGCTGACCTAATTTTCTATAATCTGAACATGCTTCTGCACCTGATCAACCTTAGTGTTCACCCCCGAGATTTCTTGCTCCAGCTTGGCTACCTTATCAGTGGAGCCTTGCATGAATTTGGCCAGAATCTCCTCGAGATTAGGCTTCTTCTTCTCCACTATTGCTCCATCTTGTGCAGCAAATCCCGGTGGTGGCTGCTCCATGGCTTGAGGGTTCGCGTAGGAAAATCCAGGGTGATTCCTCGCGTGATTATAAGTAAAGGGTTGGTTATGTTGTTGATATCCTCCTCGGTAGTTGTTTTGATAACCACCCCTTTGGATGAAGTTTAGCTCGGCACCATCCCCCTCAGGTGGAGCTTGCACTATCTCTACTGCAGCAACTATTTTCTCTTGCTTCAGAGCAGCGAACTCTTCCTTTAGCTTTTTCAACTCGGTTGCCAAATCAGGTTGTTCGGCAACTTTCTCCACCACTTTCTCGACCGCTTTTACAGGTCGAGTTCGACTTGAGGACCACCTTTGAGTGTTGTTGGCCATCTTCTGGAAGAATTTCATGGCCTTCTTTCCGCTTTTCGTCATGATGGTGTCTCCTAGTGTGGTGTCCACCAACTTGACGGTCTTATCATTGAATCCCTCGTAGAATGCTTCTGCCTGTTCTCCTGGTGGAAAACCATGTCCGGGGCAAGATCTTAGTAGCTCTTTGAACCGCTCCCATGCCTCACTGAAGCTCTCATCGGGTCTTTGAGCAAAATTGATGATTTCCTTGCTTCTCTGCCTGATGACGTTCCGAGGAAAGAAGTTTTCCAGAAATTCATTCCGCAGTTCAGTCCATGTACTAATACTTTCTTTGTCTAGTGCAGTGAACCATGACTGTGCCTTATCCCGCAGAGAGAATGCAAACAGACGCATTCGGATGGCACTCTTGCTGACTCCTCCGATTTTGACAGTAATGCAGATCATAAGAAACTTATCCAGATGTGCAAAGGGATCCTCAGTAGCTCTTCCTCCGAATTGATTCAGCTGCACCATTTGCACAAATCCGGTCTTCAGCTCAAAGTTGTTGTCATTGATGCCAACTCTGAAGTCTGTCTCCCTGAACCGAGGTTTATATCTGTTCTGCATAGCCTCCTCTTCTTCCTCATCATCAGATTCCTCTGGTGGATTTGGGTTGTCATCCTCTTCATTATCGGGATTGTCTTCAAACAGTGGGTTACGGCGAAGATCCCTTCCACTCGGATTGTTCCTCTCGAGGTCTCTTTCCAGATTTAGCTGTTGGATTTGTGCCCTCATAGCTTGAACCTCTTGGAGAAGCACAGCTTGCTCCTCTGCAGTTACCATTGGTGGAGGTGGTTGAACGATTGGCGGTGGTACGTTATCATCCATCGCTTGATTACTCGAGCTTTCCTGAGCACGCTTATTCCTTCAGATCTTTCTGCAAGTGGCTTCAATGTCCGGGTAATAATAAAGTGGGTCCTTTCCTCTAGCTCTCGTACTCATGCGCTACCTGTACAACAAAGGATGTAGTGAGGTAAGACAAGAAATAAAACGAAACGAACTGAATTTGAAAAGCTGAGATTTTGGAAAAAATAACGAGCGTCGATCGACGACTATTAGCGTCGATTGCCATGGAAAGAAAAACTGCGTCGATCGATGTGGGTGTCACGTCGATCAACGAAAGGTACGAAAATTCAAAGAAAAGTACGAAAATTACAGCCTAAATCAATATTTCGATCACAGATTTAATAGTAAGATTATTTCTATTCATTTCCCGGCAACGGTGCCAAAATTTGTTCACTAAATTATTTTGACAGTGACCTAGCAAAGCTAAAAATATAGTGGCAAATAAAATTATCGATCCCACAGGGAATGAAATAACGAAAAACCTTAAGTACTCAATCATAAGTTCTCAGAATACTAGTTAGGAAAATCAAATTTTGGATTTTGTTTATTTCGAAAATCTTAATGCTTGCAAATTAAAATTAAACAGGA
>JAPKLW010009523.1:0-12173 GCA_026898455.1 Plectranthus barbatus | reverse complement strand
TGTTGGTCCCGAAATATCAGAGTCGTCGTGTTTGAAAACTTAACACGAAATGCAGCGGAATAGATTAAAGTCACTTGCACTTAATATCGTTATTAGCAAAATGTTTTCTTAGCTCAAGTTGTTACTTAAGTTTGTTTACAGATATACTCTAGCAACTCTGTTGCTAGGTTTTAAATTAAGCTTCGAACAGATAATCAATAAAACAGTAAACAAAACAGTAAATGAACACAAGAATTATAGTGGTTCGATCAAATAGATCTACGTCCACTCCTTAGCCGAATCGCTAAGAGTTTCACTAGAAAAGTATACAGAGTACAAGGAATTTCTTTTCCAGTTAAGTAGGCAGTGAGCTTTCGGCCTGGTTACTTGACAGCTATCCTCCGTAAATCTGTACTTCTCCGAACACAGCTCCGGGCAAGTCAAGGGCGCACCTTCGTAAAACTTGTCCTTTGCTAACGAGGCGTTTATAGTTTGCCTCTGAACTTAATAGGTCTACGGCTAATGCCCGTGTGAGTCACAATCTTTCAAGAGTGACTGTTGGATTCTTTTCTGAAAGAAATGAATCCCAATGATTGAGATATCCTTGAATGCAATCAGGAATATCTTCAATGGAGTGTCAGTACTTCAATGAACGACACCACAGGTTGTTGAGAGTCTTCAGATAGACTTTAAGATGGCTCTCAACTGACTACTTTTAAGGATCACTTTGTCAAGAGAATCTTCTGCTTGAGCGTTCGTGAGTAAAGTGATAAGAGCACTTGTAGATTTGTAAAAGCAGTAGTTTATCCAGTTCTTGAATCTGCCTTTTATAGTTGGAGATTCAAAACTTTGAATCTCCATACCCGTTAGACACAACGGCTTCTTCCTCCAAGAATGGATTAAACTGATAGAACGTCTTTCTGAGTAGAGATGTACTTCCCAGACTACTTAGGGAAAGTCTCGTTCCTTGTGCGTCCTTTTTTTGTCAGAGTCGCAGTCCGGCTTCAACGTTGCTAAAGGCATATTCCTTGAGATCCTTTGACTTGTGTTATATGTGATTCTTCATTGATTGCTGAAACGTCCGAATGCTAATTCCTTAGCATTCTGGTAACCTTTTCAGCCAAATGCTAGCGCTCTTGTTCGCCAGCTTCTCTAGCAGTCTGTGAATTTGACGCTGAAGTCATCTTATCTTTTCTGCTAGGGATTCTTCATAGCACACTAGTCTATTACAACTCGATGTTCAACTTATACAGGACTTTTACAAGTTGTGTTAGACTCTCTAGATTTCAGCAAATGATCGACCATCTAGATAAGGTTTGATCCAACAAAACCTTTTACAAATAAGTCCTAAGGGAGATTTTAGGGATAATTCCCAACAGAGGAAATTGTGTTTTTGCATGCTAAAACCAGTTGTCAATCATCCAGAATAGTTACACATGGGCAAATTGAGACACGATCCAACAAAAGAAATTTCAGGACTAATCAACCAGTTATCCCTCACATTTAGTTGTCCAAGCACTTAGTTGCAAGAAAGCCAACTACTCAAACCAAGTAAAAAGAGAAATGACTGAGGTTTATCAACTATCATTATGATAATTGGAGACTAAGACCCAGTTAAGAGAAATCAAACTAGAGGCCACATCCCACACAACAATGTAATAAGCTCAAGAATGAGTATTTATCGGTCCTGGGGATTAAAGCTTTATTTGGCGATTCACGTCACGTATTATAGACTCAGTTCTTATAATTGGTATCAGAGCCCTTATTTTGAAACCATGACTCTATCAGAGAATAAATCAACTACATAAATTATGCATGTTTATTTAATTTATCATTGATGGATTTATTATCGTGGATGGTTTTTTATTTTTGTGGTCAATTTGTTTTTCACCAAACCCTAGAAAGTGAGAAAGGTGCTTGATTGCATTCACGACATTGCTTGATTGTGTTCAGGTCGTTGCTTGATTGCAATGTTGCTTGATTGTGCTTTAATTGTTGCTTGATTATTTTGTTGCTTGATTGCATTTTAGTTGTTGCTTGATTCAATATCAACCATTTATTTTTTTAGATCTGATGGACATGATTCATTCTTTTTTCTCACATGGGAATTTTTTTTTACATGATCCCTCCTCTCTCTCTCTCTATGTATATATATATATATATATATATATATATGGGTGCGTTAAAGTTACAAGTGATCCCTTAGATAGGATGCTTTTTTATCCTAAAAAAATTTGTTGCATTGACTAGGCAAAAATAGTTGCATTAACAGGGTAAATTTATCATTTTTCATACCCATTAAATCTACAAAATAGGAGAATCCCTAATTTTATGCTCCATTATCCCTGCTTTTTTGGGATTTCGAATTTTAATGAATATTTTCCTAAATTAATTATTTTTTTTATCATTTTTCACACTCATTATATCTAGGAAAATCTCTAATTTTATGCTGTATTATCGCTACTTTTTATTAATTTTGAATTTTAATGAATATTTTTCTAAATTAATTATTCTTATACTTTTTATCATTTTTAGGGATTTTGAATTTTAAGAAAACATACTGCAACTTTTTAAGCTTATATAATGCAATTTTGCAGGCTTATATAATGCATATTTACAGACTTATATGATGCAACTTATGTTAGTAAAACCAAAACATAATTCAACTAAAACCAAAACCTACTTCAACTATGCAGACTTATATAATGCATATTTGCAGGCATATATAATGCATATTCACATGTTTATATAATGCAACTTGCATCAGAAAAATACACAACTATATTCAAAAACCTTAATAATCCCATGAAGGATAATGCAACTATACGGGCGTATATAATGCATATTTACAGGCTTATATAATGCAACTTACAAATGAAAAAAAAATTATGAAATAAGCTTACAAATGCCACACACCCATCTCCCCCCCCCCCTCTCTCTCTACCATTCACTTCCTCTATCTACATGACCGCCCGTTCACGCGAGCTCGGCGGCGCTAGCTCTCTGCCCTCAGACAATCCCTCCTCGCCGTTGGAGACACTCGACTCCGACTTCGTAGTAATCCTCATTTCCCTGCTTTGTGAAAACGGAAATGATCCAAAACCATCACCTCAAAAATATTATTTTATAGACTTGTGATAAAAATAACACTACAAAAAAATTGAAAATTTGCGACGGATTCGCGACCAAAAAAAAAGAGGTCGCGAATTAGCGACGGACTAACAACGGAATTGCGACGGAATAAAATTTAAAATTCTGCGACCGAAATTTTTGTAGCAAATTTTAGCGACGAAAAATTTCGTCTCAAATCCGTCGCAAAATCCTGTTTTAAAATATATATATATATATATATATATATATATATATATATATATATTTTAGTACATATATTAAATGAGATGTGTGTTTGGTTCAGTGGTACTGTGCACAACTCGCGTTCTAGAGGTGCCGAGTTCGAATCCCCTTGGATGCAGGCCACTGAAAATTAAATTTTTGAAGGATATTAATTTGCAACAAAAATATTCCGTCGCAAAAATTTGCGACGAATTGGTCACAAATTTTTTTGCGACGGGTAAAATTGGTCGCAAATTGATCGCAAAATAGCTGTTTGCGACCGACTTTCCCGTCGCAAAAACCCAAAATTTTGGTAGTGTTATAAGAAACAACCAAGAACCGGCAGAGATCACATTAACAAGCCAAGAAACACCCGTTGCAGACCACCAAGGGAATTCCGGCGAAGGAGAATGAGGCACAGCCAACCACCTCTCCAAATCGTGATAATTAGGACAATCGCGCTTGGAATCAGGAAACCCAGCCCAAGAAAATTCACAATTTGAAAAATTAAGACACCAAACAACACTAGCAATCACCCACATGAGATTCCCAAATCGTAGAAAACCCAATCGCGTCGTAGAAATCGCCAGCTTCATCGCAGAAAAATCTCCAAAAAAGAAGATCGATGTATTTTGTTGACAGAAAAATCTGCAGAAACGAGAAACCCCATCAATTTTGTCGATAATTTAATTGTGAATAATAAGGATGATATTGAATAATTTGTTGTGATGAAGATTTGCAGAAAAAATATGATTTGGTAAATCAAATTTCTAACGTGATTTGTGAGAATTGGTTTGGAAAGAATCTAATTATGAAATGAAAAATACAAAAAAGTCTTTTGATCAATTAATTAATTATTAATATAAGTAATAAAATAAATTGAAAAATTAAATCTGGATCATTGATATTTCAAAATAAAAGGACAAGATTCATTCTCATTTCCTATCTAAGGCTCACTTGTGATATGATTACACCTCTCTCTCTCTCTCTCTCTATATATATATATATATATATATATATATATGAGAGAGAGTATAAAATATACCAAAGACTTGTGTGAAACGTGTTGAGTTTTGTATACTGCATTTATTACAGTATGTATATAATTGACTTATCTCATATATGTTAACAAACATACTTGCGAGAACAATGAAATCCTCTTATCTCGTCGATAGGGAGATCATACTGCATATAGGAGATCGCAGAAGACCATATAGATCGGTTGACCTAGCGAGATATAAATATTGTTATCACAACCGAGACAATGTTGAGGATTAGTCTGTCGGTGTAAGCTGCAACATAGTAAAAAAAAAGTGATTTATTTTAATCACTTGATATGCTGGTAAGTGCAATTACATATTGATTGGACTACATTGAGTTGTGTTCTACTGTCTGACTTAAGAAAAAAAAAAATCTCGGTACTTAGTTGAATATGATTCCTAACGAAGGTTCAGAAGTATGGTAGATGAGCATTCACGTAAAAAAAGTATTATAGAAAATGTATGGTAGATGAGCATTCACATGAAAAAGGATATTATAAAAGATCGTGCGTCAGATTTTAACCAACCAACTGGCCTGATCTCCCAAAATTTTGTATAATTTACAAAGGGAGAATTGTGTAAAAAGAAAAACAAAACTTAAAAAATGGTTGAATATGCATTTCTGGTAAGATGTATACATTTTAAATTGAAGTCGTTATTCATGGATCGCAAATTGGTGGTAGTGCTGATTTGGGTTGAAAAATGAAGCAATTATATGTTGAATTTTATGGTCCGCTTACGTGTTCACGTTATTTATAGTAAAGTTTCTATTTATATCCCTACAAAATTGACGAAGAAATGATTTTCACTATTATATGATTATATACTTAAAGGTTTCTTGTTGATGTAAAATATTTAACAGTAATATAATGTCAAATAAGATGTTTGATTTTTATATTCCGCTCTTTATTCTGTTATTAAAGTTATTAATTTTTCCTTAATAGTATTCTTATAATTTTATTTTATAATAATTTAGTGTAATTTTATAAATTCAACATATAGTTTATCCGACCCATTTAGAATATATAATATTTTTAGTAAATATTTTCAGTTCGGAACTATAATTTGATTATTAAAATTGATTAATTCATAACCATAATATGTATTCTAATAAAATTTTGAATTTGTTTTAAAAAATTAATTAGAATATATTGTATTATACTTATTTTTTTTATATAAAATAATTATTAAAATTAGTAATGAAACAGTGAAATACTGGATTCAATTCGAATGTAATATTGCCCAAAATCAAATACAATGAATTTAATTTCTCTATATATGTTATACGTTATGGGGGACACGGTAGTGGTACCAATCCATACAAGCAAACCTTCCTTATATTAACTAACACGAAAACTCCAATAAAAATATAAAATCCTTATCAATTTATATCACATTAAGCTCACCAAAACATTTGGCTGACACCAGGTTTTCCCATTAAATCAATTTACTCGAAATTATCTATCTATTTATTTATATAAAAAAAAAAACCTTATTTCTTTCAAAGAAATAATTTAATTTAAGGATTCATATAAAGTCATTTATATTTAATTTTTTGAAATTATTAAATAAAAGAAAAATATATTTAAAGATCGTTCGGATCTTGATGTGCTGAGCAGTTGCACTCACTAATACCTAGTTATTTAATTTGCATATATCTTTTTTGCTTCGTTTAAATTCATAGAATCGTATCAAGAACAAGCGTTGAAAAACATAATTTGATTTTGGCAATAAGGATGGGATGGAGAGCACACTGGTAAGATGGGGTTTCAAGAATGAAATTAAACCGAGGGCAGCGTGAGCAATAGAATTGATCTTATTGAAAAATAAAGGGAAATCTGAAGAAAGATGATGCTATCAATCTTGGTAATGGAGATCCAACTCCGGTCCTTCCCCAGTTTCAAAACAACATCTGTTGCATGACGAAGAAGCCCTTCTCAACGCCCTTCACTCCTCTTCATTCAATGGCTACTGCTCTCTCTCTTAAATAATTGTTCAATGACAACCATAGACAAATAATTAATTAAATTTATTGGAATATATATCATTAAATAAGTCGTGCAATACAAATACAACAGGGCAGTTGCAAATCATTTCCCATACAAGCTGTGTTTTTATAACCTCGGGAGCGAGTCAGGCAATCGAGGCCATCCTGACAGTCCTGGCTCGCCCGGGCGCCAACATCCTGCTGCCTCGCCCAGGGTTTCCTTTATACAAGTCCCGCGCTGCCATTTTGAAGCTCAGGCCGACCACAACATGCACCATCGCCATGCTCGTTATTGATAGGGTTTTCCGCAAACGTAAAAGTGTTTATTGATGAATATAAATAGAGAGAAAATAGAAGATACAAATCTATCTAAAGGATATGAAAAGTAGAAGAAACCCTAGATACATAGCAAACCCTAGATACATGCATATCTAGGTTAGACTAAATCTAATATTCTATCATCCCCCCTCAAGCGAAGGCATCGGGACAGGGTCGATTCAGAGCTTGCCCCGAAAGAATTCGAACAGCGGACGAGGAAGCGCTTTGGTGAACACATCGGCGATCTGGAGCTCAGTAGGGACGAACTCTGTGATTAGTGTACCAGCTTGCACGAGCTCTCGAACAAAATGGTAGTCAATATCGATGTGCTTAGCGCGTTTGTGAGCAACGGGATTCTGGGTGAGAAATATAGAGCTCTTATTATCACAAAAGAGAACCGGAGCGCGGACAAGAGGAATACGAAGTTCTCGAAGGAGAGAAGTGAGCCAGACGACTTCAGCAGCAGTGTTCGCCATTGCACGATACTCAGATTCACAGCTTGAGCGAGCAACCGTGGGTTGCTTCTTTGCACTCCAAGAGACCAGATTTCCTGCCAAGAATATAGCATAACCATAAGTAGAATGACGAGTGTCAACGCACCTAGCCCAGTCTGCATCGGAGTAGGCGACTAGGTCGCAAGACGACTTGCGCGAGAAATGTAAACCGTGAGATACTGTTCCTTTTACATATCGTAAAATCCGTTTGACCGCCTGAAGATGATCGATGGTGGGAGACTTGAGGAACTGGCTTACAAGATTAACTGCAAAGGCGATATCTGGCCGAGTGATGGTGAGATATTGCAGAGCACCAACTAGTGAACGATAGTGAGTGATATTGTCATATAGAATGCCGTCTTGAGGTAAATTAATTCCAGCAGCTAGTGGTGTGGCGACAGGCTTGGCGTCAAGTAGGTCTGAGCGGTGAAGAATATCCCGAGCATACTTGGCTTGAGAAAGAATCAGTCCATCCTGTGTATAAGTTACCTCTAAACCTAGAAAATAGCTGAGCAAACCCATATCTTTGATTGCAAATTACTTGTGCATGCGAGAGATAAAGGCAGTGATAAAGGCGACATTATTTCCTGTGAGAATAATATCGTCGACATATACAAGCAGAAACAAAATAATAGAGCCACGATGTAGGATGAATAGAGAAGTATCTGTCTTACTACATGTGAAACCAAAGGAGAGATGAAATGAACTTAATCGTTGAAACCATGCATGAGGTGCCTGTTTGAGACCGTATAAAGCTTTCTTTAGCAAGCATACGTGATTCAAAAACCGAGAGTCGATGAATCCAGGTGGTTGTGACATATAGACAGGTACTGAGAGAATACCGTTTAGGAATGCATTTTTGACGTCGAGCTGATGTAGAGGCCAGCCATGAACGACGGCGAGGGACAGGATAACACGGACAGTAGCTGCTTTGACAACTGGGCTGAATGTGTGAGAAAAGTCGATGCCAGGAATTTGAGAGAAGCCTTGAGCGACCAAACGAGCTTTATGACGCTCAATAGATCCATCGGAGCAAAACTTTGTCCGGAAAACCCACTTGGAACCAACGATATTAGAATCTGGAGGAGGCAGAACGAGTTCCCAAGTTTGATTACGATGCAGGGCATTCATTTCTTCTGTCATAGCAGCAAGCCATAAATGATTTTTAGCGGTAGATTTAAAACCCTTAGGCTCGGTAGAGGAGAGCAGTGCCTCATGCAGCTGAGTAGAAACATAGTAGGCGAGATGGCGGGGCTTGAATATACCCGCACGAGCTCGTGTGATCATATGATGACCTGGAGGAGCAGGAGGTGGCTCCTGCAATGGTGCTGGCTGTGGCGATGGAGGAGCAGCAGAAGGAGCAGGTGTGGTGTCGACGCAAATTGAGCATGGCGGGGATGAAGCTGAAGTCGGTGCGGCACACTGGGGCGGTGGCTGAGAGGGCACGGGTGAGGGCGACGAGAGTGAACCTGAAGGTTCCAGGAATCCCGAAATGTCCAGTGTGGAAATAGGAGCAGCAGAGGAAGACGCCATCATCGGAAAATAGGACTCATCGAAACGAGCGTGGCGTGTGATATAGACACGCGAAGTGACTGGATCAAGACAACGGTATCCTTTATGTTGAGATGAAAAACCGATAAAGAGACAAGGCAAACTGCGAGGAGAAAACTTGTTAGCAGCATAATCTCTTAAGCATGGATATACCCGACAACCAAAGGGATGAAAGTTCTCAAAGTTAGGAGGCGTGCCAAATAATGTTTCAAAAGGCGATAAACCCTGAAGAATAGTAGACGGCAGGCGATTAATAATATAGGTCGCAGTAGAGAACGCATCCACCCACATATGCAAGGGAATGTTGGAATGAAATAGAAGAGCAAGGCCTATTTCAGTGACATGTCTGTGTTTCCGTTCTGCACGTCCATTCTGAGAAGGAGTATATGGACAAGACATGATATGGTGGATCCCTTTTGATCGAAAAAAATCAGCAACATTATGACTCTTAAATTTGCCACCCCCGTCGCTTTGAAAAACTTTGATATGGCGAGAAAAGAGATTTTCCACAAGACTTGTAAAAGTTTTTAAGACAGTAAAGAAATCCGACTTCCTGATGAGAGGAAAAAACCAAGTGAACCGACTGAAATCATCAATGAAAATTGCATAATAACGGAAGGAGGCAGTCGACTCAACTGGGGATGGACCCCATAAATCACAGTGAATAACATCAAGGACGTGAGAAGCACGTTTTTCATTTAATTTAAATGGCAAACGAGTACTCTTAGCCTTTTGACATGAAATGCATATAGAAGGCTTAGGCAAACATGAAGTAACGGAAATATGACCTTGCTTATTCAATAATGCAATAGAATCAAAAGAAACATGACCAAGGCGACTATGCCAAAGTTCAAAAGAAGCTCGTAAAACATTATTCTTTAAGGTAGAAATAAAAGCAGGAAGAGTGCGATCCAATGTGTAGAGGCCACCATTACGACGACCGCTTGCGATTACCTCCTTGGTGTGTTGGTTCTGAAGTTCAAAGAAACGATCAGAAAATAAAACATCAATTGGAAAATCAGATGTCAGTTTGCTAACAGATAGCAAATTCTTTGTCAAAGAAGGAACCACCAAGACATCCAATAGATTAATCGTATTTGAAATCCGAGAGACACCAATACGAAAAATAGTAAGATTAGCACCATTACCAACAACAACGCGATCTGGGCCAGAATAAGGCTGCGATGTATCAAGCTGCGCCGAGTCTGGTGTCATATGCGCCGAAGCACCTGTATCAAGATATATACCAATCAGACGAAGATGGGGAAGCAATCAAACAAGTGGAAGAGAATGCTTCAGCAAGGTTGGCAGTGGAGGTGCGCGAGTAGCGATCCGGGCAGACATCGGCATAGTGACCATCCTTACGACAAATCTGACAATGAGGAGGGCGACGATTATTGCTTTTGCCTTTGCCGCCGCGACGTTTCTGATTGTTGGACGACTTGCGATCGGAGTTGCCGCGATAGGAATTTCCATGAGGCTGTGGTTGACCATATAAGGCGACCTGAGAAGAGGATTGAGAATCCAAAGAATCCTGAAAGATAGAAAAATTTTCAGCCATAGATAAAAGATCGCGAAAAGATGGTAAAGTCGTGAGGGCCATCTGTGCGACGGAGAACGAGGCGAATGCCGGACCAAGACCCCGAAGAAACCAGTGGGCTTTGTCAGAGTTGTCGACGGGACGTCCGATGGCGGCTAACTGATCACATAGCGATTTAAACTCCCGACCATACTCAGTGACAGAACGGGAACCGCGTTTTATGGATTGGAGATCATCTTTCAGACGCAATTCACGCGTCTTAGATTTCTTGGCGAAGGCAGCGTCTAGCGCGATCCATACGGCGCGCGAGGTATTACAGCCTAGAACTTCGGCCATGGCTTCTTCAGACAGGGTCGAAAGTAGGAGGCAGAGAAGACGCTGATCTTGGACATGCCACGCAGTATACGCCGGGTTGGGTTGCGCGGCATGGGATGGCAAGGCGAGAGCCGCGGGCGGAGGTGGTAAAGAGCCGTCAACATACTTCATCAAATCTTGTGACGTGAGAAGGGGCTGCAGTTGAGAGCGCCATAGTAGAAAATTCGAGGATGATAATTTAATGGTAACCATGTGAATAAGGGTAGAAAGAGGGAGTGAGTCGGTGGCCATGATAGGAAGTCGAATGACGCACGAGAGAGAGAGAGAGAGAGAGGGAGGCTGCGCGAACGCGAGGGAGGGGAGGGAGGGATCGTGTTTAGGCTGATACCATGATAGGGTTTTCCGCAAACGTAAAAGTGTTTATTGATGAATATAAATAGAGAGAAAATAGAAGATACAAATCTATCTGAAGGATATGAAAAGTAGAAGAAACCCTAGATACATAGCAAAACCTAGATACATGCATATCTAGGTTAGACTAAATCTAATATTCTATCAGTTATCAACCCATGCTATCCAACTGGGAACCTTTTCACGCTTCAGCATATGTGCATGCTACCAATATATACATACAAATTATCGATTTAAAAGAACATGCATGCATGAAATCTTGTTTCGAAGACACTTGTGATTGCAGACGAAGTGTACCGGCACATTGTTTTTGGAAATGACAAGTTCATGTTCATGATGTTTGGATCAGTGGCTCCTGTGCTTACTGTGTGTGGGATCGCTCTCGTCCCTGCCTGGCTTGCTGTTTCCCACCCCAACCGCCTCCTTAATTAATAAATCCGGAACATTAGTTATAGCTATTGATTTCTAGATTTGATCGATGTTAATTTTAATTTGTTGATATATATTTTGATCAGATCACTGAATGCATCCACGAATATTTCTGCATCACATCTAGTCCTGCCACTCTCATCCAGGTATTAATTAAAGTATTAACGTTGTGATTAGATTTCTCTGCTGCTACGTACATATATATCAATCTCGATTAATATTTACAGGGAGCGATTCTTGAGAAGACACCGGCCAACTTTTTCGATAAGATATGCTACACCTTATCCAAACAAATTCCATGCTTTACTTGCCCCACCAAACCCCAAGGCTGCATGGTATTCTTTTTTTTTTTTTTCTCTCTATTGAAATTTGAAAATAAAAACTATAAGAAGCTAGAAAATTGAACATTATGTGGATTTATGTATAATTTCATTACATCGTGGGCAGGTGAAAGTGAATGTGTGCATGTTGGAAGAAAGCATTGATGATGTATTGGATTTCTGCTGCAAATTAAACTCGCTGAGGAGGAATCTGTGATACTTGTACCAGGTCATATAATTAATAAATGTAACATCGATGTATATATTCATTCATTTTTAGCTCTGTAGCCTATAGGGAGCGGATCCAGTGAAAAAACTGTTGGATTTGTTGGCCCATTTGTGAGCCCAAATCTATTAATTTCTAGCCCATCTTTTTCAGCCCACATTTTTTGTGCCCTACTCAATCTGGATGGAGTGTAATTCAAATTGGTATATTCCCCCATCTTTTGAGAGAGC
>JAPKLW010009521.1:0-12173 GCA_026898455.1 Plectranthus barbatus | reverse complement strand
TTCCAAATATACCAATCATAATGCTTTTATGTATACAATTCCAACAAATGGCTGTTGGCAAATTTGATGAATACGACAAAGGAAAGAAGTCTGCTGCTGACTCTTGAACTCTAACATCTCTTCTTAGCAAATCTCTTGTAACCTTTCTTTTGATCTTTTCTGATTTCATGTACTTGTAATGATCACTCATATAAATGAAATCAGATCAGACTTAGACAATCTCTCATTGTCCACTTCTGATTATTGTTGTGTGTCTTAGTTGAAATACACTATCAATGTATTCAACACATATGCATGTGGATGCTGAGATTAATTGTCTTGTGATTGGTTAAGTAAAATGCTTGCTGATTATTTGGATGCTAGACTCTAGCATATTCCGAAATAGCATTTTTACTTATGTTTTTAATCGAGAAATATTTCCCAGCACTTGTTGAGGGGGAATTTTATTAAAATCAATCCTGCTAGAACTAAGTTGGATAAACTCTGAGTTAGACTGCTAGAATTGCTTTGTACTTAGAAATTTTTGTGAACTCAGACATTTTTCCTCTTAGATTCAGCAAGTGATAGTAAGCTTTGATCGCACCAAAAAGGGGGAAATTGTTGGGAATTATTTGTGAATTCCTCCCTTAGGATTATATTGTAAAAGTTTTGTTGAATCAAAGCTTAGTAGACGGTCGATCATTGCTGAAATCTAGCATAGTCTAGCAACTCCTATGTAATGTCCTGTTTAGGAAAAATATTGAGTTGTAATAGATTAGGAAGTGCTTGAGAAAACTGCTGAAGGAATCAGCAGATGGAACGAAGAATATCAAGTTCAAGCAACTTCGGAATGCTAGAAGTATTCTCAGCAGATGGTAACTGCTAGAGAAGTCAGTAGACAAGAATGATTGCTAAGGCGTTAGCAATCATATGCTGAAGGAAGAGACTGCTAAGGACAAGGAGTCAGCAGTCGGAAGCAAGTGATAGCAGAATGCTGAAGGAGTCAGCATTCACTAGCATCCTAGCAGATTGCTAAGTATTAGCAATCAGCAGAGAAAGACTTAAGTGCTATAGATGCATCTGCTGAAGGAGTCAGCAGATTGAAGAGAAGATTGCTAGAAGAGCCTAGCAATCAAAAGGCTTAGAAGAGTACTCCCAGCATTCAGCAGTTCCCGACAAAATGCCTAGCAAGGAGATACTCAGCAGAGACCTGCGAAAGACACCCGTTCTGACAGAAAGTACAACCAAGGACAAAGATTTTCCCGAAGTAGGTTGGAAAGTACTGTACGACGCCGGAAAGGTGGAAAAAGCAAGTAACCTCTATTGGACGAAGAGTCGTTGTGTCTAACGGGTCTGGAGATTTAAAGTTTGAATATCCAGATATAAAAGCAAAGTCCAACGCAGAGAGACAACTACTGCTCAATCAAACACTCGCACAAAAGATTCACTTGACAAACGAAAAGCTAACTGTCAAAAGAGAGTAGTCAAAAAGTTGAGAGCCCACATCTGAGAATATTCAAAGCTCTCAAAAACCGCCGTAGTGTCCCCATTCAATATCTGACACTACATTGAAGAGATTATTTGACTTAGCTCAAGAATCTTCAATAATTGGGATACCTTCCAAATCAGGAAGCATCCAGCAGTAATTTCTGGAAAGATCTGACTTCGACGGGCATTACCCGCAATCAGACAGAGTTTGGAGAAAACTATAAAATCTCCATCACAGCGAAAGACAAGTTTTACGAAGGTTCACCCTTGACTTGGTCGGAGCTGCGGCTGACTGAGAAGAACGAAGTAACGGACGATAGTTTTGCAGTGGCCGGGTCAAAAGTTCACCGCCTGCTGCAAGTGAAAGGCGAATCCTTGTATTTCGTATACTTTCTTAGTGAAATTCTTAGCGTTTTGGCTAAGGAGTGGACGTAGATCTATTTGATCGAACCACTATAAATATTGTGTCTCATTACTGTATTATTGATTTACTGTTTATTGTGTGGATTTGAAACCTAGCAACCAAGTTGCTAGCGTATAACTGTAAAGAAACCCTATTCCTAGCAGAGCTAAACAAACCTTGATAAAGAACTTAAGAGTGCAAGTGAACGTTATTATTCCACTGCATTTCGTGTGTGTTGCCAGTTATCACCACGACGACTCTGATCTCGGGACCAACACGGCCCGAACCACCTATTTTTGAGCTGAAATCTCTTCCCTCTCATTTACAATATGCTTTCTTGGGTCTTGACAATACATATCCTGTAATTGTGTCATCTTTTCTTACTTCTATAGAGTTGGAGAAGCTGCTACAAGTTTTGAGGGACCACAAGTCAGCCATTGGATGGACACTGGCAGATATCAAAGGAATCAGTCCAATTGTATGCCACCACAGGATCATTCTGGAAGAGGAGGCCAAGCCGAAGAGACAAGCTCAGAGGAGACTCAACCCTGCCATGCAAGAATTCGTGAAGAAGGAAGTACAGAAGCTTCTAGACAACGAGATGATTTATCCCATCTCCGACAGTCAATGGGTGAGTCCAACATAGGTTGTGGCCAAGAAAGGGGGGATGCAGATTGTGAAGAATGAGGATGGCGAAGAGGTAGCGACGAGACCAATCACCGGATGGTGGTTTTGCATTGACTACCGAGCTTTGAATGCCACCACATGTAAAGATTACTTCCCTCTACCCTTCATTGATCAGATGCTCGTAGACTGGCAGGTTATCCTTACTATTATTTTCTTGATGGGTATTCTGGTTATAACCAAATTGCAGTGGCCCCGGAGGATCAGCATAAGACGGCTTTCACTTGCCCATATGGAGTCTTTGCCTATCAGAGGATGCCTTTTGGTTTGTGTAATGCATCTGCTACTTTTCAGCGGTGCTTGATGTCTATCTTCCATGATTTTGTTAAAAATATTATGGAGGTTTTTATGGATGACTTTTCTGTCTATGGTAGCTCTTTTTGATATTTGCTTGCAGAATTTAGCTACTGTGATGGAGAGGTGTGCTGAGACAAACTTGTGCCTGAACTGGGAGAAGTGCCACTTCATGGTGAAAGAAGGAATTGTACTAGGACACCGGGTGTCCTCTGAAGGTTTGGAAGTGGACAGGGCCAAGATATTGGCGATTGAGAAGATGCCGCCGCCATTGAATGCGAAGGGAGTCCGGAGTTTCCTAGGCCATGCCGGGTTCTACCGAAGATTTATACAGGATTTCTCTAAAATCTCTAGACCCCTTTGTGATCTGCTAGAAAACAATGTCACTTTTGTTTTTCATACAGATTGTCTGAAGGCCTTCGAGCAGCTGAAGAAGGCATTGGTGACTGCTCCAGTCCTTACCTCTCCGGATTGGGATGAGCCCTTCGTGCTCATGTGTGATGCTAGTGATTTTGCAGTGGGAGCGGTTCTAGGACAGCTGAAGGGAAAGCTCTTCCATGTCATTTATTATGCCAGCAAGACCATGAATCCTGCCCAATGCAACTACAACACCACGGAGAAGGAGATGTTAGCTGTTGTTTATGCCTTCGATGAATTTCAGTCCTACTTGATAGGGTCGAAGACTATTGTTTATACTGACCATGCTGCTATTAGATTTTTGTTTGCTAAGCAGGATGCAAAGCCCAGGTTGATCAGATGGATCCTGTTGCTTCAGAAGTTCGATTTGGAGATCAAGGATAGAAAGGGTTGTGAGAATATGATAGTTGACCACCTTTCCAGGGAGGAGTATCCAGTTGAGGGGGATAATCAGAAGTTGAGAATCCAGGAGTCTTTTCCAGATGAACAGGTTTATGCATACAAGGATAGGGATCACAAGGAGTACTATGCTAACAAGACTCCATGGTATGCCGACTATGCCAACTACTTGGTGAGCGGAGTTCCCCCTGCAGATTCTACCCCACAAGAAAGGAAGAGGTTTCTGAAGGAGGTGCGGTTCTACTATTGGGAGGATCTTTATATGTGGCGCCGATGTGCCGATTCCATCATCCGCCTGTGTCCCCCAGACCGAGTTCTTTCAGATTATTGAGGCATGCCATTCCTCTCCCAGTGGTGGTCACTTTGCTGCCAACCGGACCGCTTTCAAGGTCCTTTTTAGTGGATTCTACTGGCCGAATATTCATGGAGATTGCAAAGCGTATGTGTCCAGGTGTGACAGATGCCAGAAGATGGGCAACATTTCAAAAAAGGATGAGATGCCCACTACCCCAGTGATTGAGGTCGAGATCTTTGACGTATGGGGGATAGACTTCATGGGACCCTTCCCACCTTCAGGAGGTTACACTTAAATTTTTTTAGTTGTTGATTATGTTTCCAGATGGATGGAAGCTATTCCTACCACCACCAATGACTCCAAAGTTGTGGTGAACTTCCTTCAGAAGCATGTGGTGACTCGCTAAGGCACTCCGAGAGCTTTGGTTAGCGATGGTGGTTCTCACTTTTGCAATCGTACTATAACTGCTCTACTTGCTCGATATGGTGTCAAGCACAGGGTTACCACTCCATACCATCCTCAAGGGAATGGCCTCGCTGAGTTGTCCAATAGGGAGATAAAAGGGATCCTTGAGAAGACTGTCAAGATGAAGAAGGAGTGGGCATTGAAGCTCGATGACGCACTGTGGGCTTACTTTACTGCATTCAAAACACTGATTGGGATGTCTTCATTCCTGTTGGTCTTTGGTAAGTCCTGTCATCTTCCTGTGGAGCTTGAGCACAAGGCATGGAGGACTATGAAGGAATTGAACCTGAATTGGAAGGCTGCTGCTGAAATCCAGGCTATGTACTTGAATGAGATGGATGAGTTTCGAGAAGAATCCTACGAGAACTCCATGATCTACAATCGCCAAGCCAAGAGGTTCCATGACCAAGGCCTCAACAGGCGACAGTTCTACAAGGGGGATAGAGTCCTGCTCTTCAATTCTCACCTCCGTTTCATGCCCGGAAAGCTGCAGTCCAAGTGGAAGGACTGCACTGGACCATATACTGTGCTCAACATTGCCAAAAATGGAGTTGTGGAATTAGCTGGCCAAGATGGCACAATCTTCAGAGTTAATGGACATCGCGTCAAGTGCTACTACAGCCCGCTGCAAATTGGAGCTGTGGAGGTGCATTATCTGGACCGACCATGATCTGAGGTATCGTCGAGCTAACAACATTAAATTAAGAACTTGTTGGGAGGTAATCCATCAATTTATTGCTTTATTTCAGTTTTTAAGTCTTTTTTCGAGTCTAGGTTGAGTTTAGATGTTTTCTATGCCTTAGAAAAATTTTCAGCTTTAAAATTTTGTTTTAAAAATTGCCTCTGTTTTGGTCGATGTGCTGCATGTCGATCGACACATTTTCAAAATTAAAAAAAATGTGTGTGTGTCGATCGACACAACGGGTGTCAATCGACATGAGTGTCGATCAAAAACCCTTATGTCGATCCTTCGTATCTTATTTTTGTATTTTGATTTGTCGTGTGTGTCGATCGACACACGACCTGTCGATCGACACACTTGTGTCGGTCGAACCGGCCGGGTTGATCCGATTTTAGGGTTTGATTTATGAAATTTTAATTTTATTATTTTTAATTTATTAAAAAAACTTTATTTTGAGCTTGTGTCGATTGACACCACCGGTGTCGATCAAAACAGACGCACGCGGGCTGCCTGTTTTTAAAACACAAACTTAAAATTTTTTTTCCACACTTCGTTTCTTATTTCCCACCGACGCACGCACATATTTTTCCCCCACTCCCCCAAATCAATTTCTTGCCTTTCTCTTCCATTCCACACGAGGTAAACTGTTGGTCCCTATTTACCAGAGTCGTCGTGATTAAACAGAAACACGAAATGCAGCAGAATATCTTAAATCTTATCTTGCACTTAATCTTCTCTAAATTTTTAGCTTTATGTTCGAGTATATGTTAGATTGTTTCATGATATACACTAGCAACTTGATGTTGCTAGGTTTCAAATCTAAACAGGAAACAATAAAACACTAAATGACACAGAGTTTATAGTGGTTTGATCCAATAGATCTTCCTCCACTCCTCAGTCGATCCACTGAGAATTTCACTAAAAAGATATCAGAATACAAGGATTTGCCAACATATGCAACAGGTGGTGAACTTTCGAACCAGCTCCTGCACAACTATCCTCCGTTATCCTACTCCTTTTCAGGCGTAGTTCCGGCTGAGTCAAGGGCACACATTCGTAAAACTCGCCTTTACCGGTTTTGGAAGTTTTAGAGTTCCTTTCGAACTTTCCTTTGATTTTAGCTAACGCCCGTCTTAGTCAATCTCTTTTCAGAGATGTGACTGCTGGATGCTTCCAAGATTGGAAGGTATCCTAATGATTGAAGTTTCTTGAGCAAAGTCAAGGAATCTCTTCAATGTAGTGTCAGATCTTGAATGGGGACACTACGGTGGTTGTTGAGAGCTTTGAATATTCTTCAGATGTGAACTCTCAACTTTATGACTACTTTTCTCACTTTCGCTTTGTCTGAGGAATCTCAAATAATTGTCTTAGCTCGTGTGTAATGGAAGCAGTGATTGAAGCAGTGGTCTTCTCTCTCTTTTGGACTTGTCTTTTATATCTGGAGATTCAAACTTTGAATCTCCATACCCGTTAGACACAACGGTTCCTTCGTCCAAGAGAGTTGTAGTTTTTTCCCTTACTTTCTGCCAGGAACAGTACTTTTTATCTACTTCGGGTAAGGTCGTCGTTCTTGGTTGTACAATTTGGCAGAACGGGAGCCTTAGCAGATGTCTTTGATCTTGTCTTCGCTTAGCATTCTATAGAGGATGCTAGATGTAATCTGCTAAGTGTCTAGAGTCTTGATTATTGAAGGCTTCTCCTTTTAACAATTTGCTAGGCATTAGCAATCTGCTAGCCTTTAGCAATCTGCTAGTCTCTCTGTCTGCTAGATGTCTCTAGCATTTTCTTTTGTGACCAATTTGTTGACTCCTCGGCAATTTGTTCCTTTAGCATATGAATCTTCGTCTGCTGACTACTATGCCTTCTAGCAGTCTGCTTAAGTGATTAGCGAATGCTGACTCCTTCAGCATTCCACCCTCTTTCTTTATGATTGCTGACTCCTTAGCAATCAACCTTCTTAGCAACCGATCACTTCTCCTTAGTGATCACTTCTGTCTGCTAGCGTCTTTAGTTGCAAGCCTTCTGCTAACTGCTGACGTCACTTCTTAGCATTCAGAATCTTCAGAATATGCTAGGATCGAATTTTCTTTTCTTTGATTTGCTAACTCCTTAGCAATCCTCCATAGCATTCCTAGTCTATTACAACTCGATAATTTTCCTATACAGGACTTTATAATTCGTTGCTAGACTATCAAGAATTCAGCAATGATCGACCGAATACTAAGGCTTTGATTCAACAAAACCTATTACAAATTTGATCCTAAGGGGAGAATTACAAAATAATTCCCAACAATTTCCCCCTTTTTGGTGCGATCAAAGCCTACTATCGATTGCTGAATCTAGGTTGAAAAAATTTCTGAGTTTACAATTTTTGCAAGACATGCTATCTTAGAATTTCACCAACTTAAAACTCTTAGCAAAAAGATTGGTTTTAAAATAAAAATTCCCCCTCAAAATATACTGGGAAATATTCTCGCTTAAAACACAAGTAAATGCTTCAAAGGTAATATGCTAGAAATCCTAGCACCCATAAAAATTAGCAGACATTCACCAACCAATCAACAACCAACAAAAACACAGTATCCACATTCAAATTTGTTGAATACACGAAAAGTGTATATCAACAAAGGCACACACAAGAAAAATCAGAAGTGGAAAATGAGATTTTGTTCGCCAATCTGATGATTTCATATATGATTGAGAAATTACAAGTTACAATGAAATCGATCAGAATTTCCAAAAAAATGAAAGGCTAGAGAGAGATCTTATCTTATGCATCAGGAGCAGGCTTTGACTTGTCAATTGAATCCAGTTTGATCATTGTCAGCGCTATGAATTTGTCAAGACGTGCTTGGCGAGCCTCCCTCTCCTTTGCTTCTCTCTCCAATCTTTTCTCCAGCTATCCCATCTTGATTTCCATCTCTTTCCTCTTTAGCTCCTCTATTTTGAGTTTCCGCTCTTCTTCTTTTAACTTTGCTTGCTCAGCAATCCTCTGTTCTTCCCCCTCTTTGATCGCATAAAAAAAGGTGGCTGAAAAAGATTTGAAGTTGGCAGCTGTCTCCTTCTTGTGCTCAGCAACATCCACCTTAAGGACCACCATGTCTGTCTGTACCGTAGAGACGGTTTCTTCTACATGGGTGACCTTTTCTTTGACGTGATCAACCTTTTGTTGGACCTCGGTGACTTTGGATTTGACTCTGGAAACCTCAACTCGAACCTCAGCAACTTCACTCCTCACTTCTTCAAATGCCATAGCTTGTTGCGTGTCACGTTGCTGCAGGGCGGTTTGGATCATGGATACAACATAGGATTGAAGATTAACTTGTACTGGCTCAGCATTAATGGGAGCATCAGGAATAGCAAGCTCATTTCCTTCCACATGTTCAGGTGGCTCAGCATTAATGGGAGCATCAGGAATAGCAAGCTCATTTCCTTCCACATGTTCAGGATTTGAGACATGTCCTTCATCTATCTCCATCACAGCAGAATTTGGAACACAAACCTCAAGTGCTAGGACACCTGCTTTCCATGCTTCAAAATAGACATTTTCCTCAGCAATCATTGCTTTCAACTCAGCATCCCATCCTTCTTCCAATTCGTTGACTAAGGCCACAAAAAAGGTATGAGTAACAGCGGCTCGGAGTGCGGTAGCAGTCTCGTTAAGTCCTTTTTGCACTGAAATCATCTCAAGATGATGTTGATTCTTGGCTTCTTCTTCTATGGCTCTCTTAGCAGCCATACGCTCCATAAGTCTGACTCACTTTTTCTCCTCATATTAAGCTTTCCTTTTATTGTAAGCAGCAGTAGCCTTGGATTGTCGTTTGGATAGTTGTAAATATGCTTCAGAACTCTCATCGGGTGCGAAAGCAGATGGAGGCAACGACTTGGACTCAGAGTACAGACGATGAGCCCGAATGGCTTTCAACCTTTCTAGCACTTGTTTATCTGAGTATTGCTTCGTATAGGGCGATTGATCCATCCAATCATTTCCCCAAAGTTCTTCTTTGCGCCAAAAATTCAATCCTTGCCTGGCTATCAAGAGCATCCTTTCTTCCAGGCACAACTCGTGCATGATGTAGTTGTAGGTCTTCCACCTCCTGAACTCTTTGCCTTGCAACTCGCCTTCTTTGTCTTCTCATCGATTTCAGCAGAGTAGATCTCGGCAATATCCCTTTCGAACTCTGCATTCACAAACTTCATAATATCATATGCCCATTGAATTAGATCGGCATTAACCTCATCCTCAAAAGATACAGAGGCTCACCACTTTGCCACACTCCTTGATCTAAAGAGCTTTGCAGGCAATCCTTCAAACGGAATCCTCAATGTCTCATTTGCTACAGTAGGCAACATTCGAAGGAATTTGGCATCGAATACCTCGTTGGATTCTCCCTCTGAATTAGACTCTGAATAACAGGTTGTGACAAATCCTTCATCATCGGGATTAGCCCGATCTTCTTCCATTTTCTCATCACCAAAAGGGATATTATCTTGCGGTCCCTCCTCAGCATGTGCAGTACCCTCAGCAGAAGCGGGAACATCTTGTGTAGCGGATGGTCCTTCAGCAGATTGTTGTCCTGCAGACACGGGTACCTCTTGCTCAGCAATATGGGATCCTGATCCAGAGCACCCAGCAGCCACACCGCTCTGAGGCTCTTCCTCAGCTGGGTGCTGATTACCAGGCTGCGGGCCTCCACAGCTGTTACCAACTCCAGCAGTCGGCTCTCTGATGTTGACACTTGCTCTGCGTTGAGGAAGAATAGGAGTATCGAACACACCTTCACTGATCATTTGATTGAGCTCCTTGTCTATTACAGCATCTTTGCCAAGAATTTTCTCAATCTCCTTTGTAGGTTCTTCGGTGACCTTTTCTTTTCCCTTCTTAATATCAGCAACTTTCTTGGCTGCTATTTCTTCTGCTACTTTCTTGGTTTTCTCAGCAGCTTCCTCAACTTTCCTCGCTGCTTCAGCCTCAGCAGCTACACTTGCTAGCAGTCGAGCAGCTTTCTTGGCTGCTATCCGGTCAGCCGCTTTCTTAGCTTCACGCTCATAGGTAGCCTGCTTAACTTGCTCGAAATTCCTATCCCTGGCATCGAACGTTATCTTCTCCATCTCTTTCTTATGTCTCTTTTTCTCCTGTTCCTTTTTCTCTACTTGCCTCTTCCTTATGCCTTTCAATCTTTCTTCAAGGGAGTTTCCAGAGAGAGGAGTCTCAGCAGCTTTCTTCTTAGCAGCCTCCTCTTCTGCTGCTTTCTTTTCAGCTTCCTTTTGTTCAGCAGTCTTAACAAGACGTCTGCGCGTCCTCCTCTTCTCAGGAGATGCAACCTCTGATCTCTGTCTCTTGGGAATTGGCGCAGCAATCTCACCCAAGACAAGTGCTGACTGCTCGGCTTCCTTTTTGGCCAAAATCTCCTCAATATGCTCATTGGGTAGATTGCCGAGCTTTTCTATGTCTTCCGAGTTCTGGAAGTACTGCTCTGTCTCCGCATTCTTTGTCATAGCAACAACTTCCTCAGCAGACAAAGGGGTGGCTTGCTCCAATACCCAGTATCCCAACGTGCTTTCATCAACCTATTCATCAGACGTGGGCTTATTCTTATCCATGTTCGATTTGCCCGTCAACTTCCGAGGTTTCTTAAAATCAAAAGGTTTTGCAGCTTTCTTCGTTGGAGGAATGAAATCAGTAGGAAGAAGTTTCACACCTTGATCGACCTTCTTGTTATGGAAGAGTATCTCTAGGAACTTGCTAATCTTCAAACCGAAGTTGACATTCAAAGAGAATGTCCCATCCACTGACATGTGATCGTTCTTTCGAGCATGCTCTGCCCATCGCTCGAAAAAGAACTCGACCCAATTCCCTTTCACCTTATCTATCAAGGCCATCATTATGGTGTACTTTTTCGCCGATAATTCATAATAAGAGCCAGCATCACACTGGAACATCTTAATAAGCAACTCCGCGAGGGTTTTGTAATCATCTTGCAATGTATTAATAGGGGTGGCCACCTTAAAAATGAAAATCTGCCCCTTTCTATCCTTTAGCTCGCCTGGCTTTTTCCACGAATTCCATCTTCTTTCCATCTCTGCTGTGTCATTGACCTTATACTGAGATATCCGCTCTCCAGTATTTCTGAGACCAAATGTCTTCGCTAGGATTTCTGCATTCACCTCAATGATGTTGCCATAGAAAGAAGTTTTGAACGACTTCCTAACATCATCTATCACAGCCCTAGCATAAAATTCGGACACCATGTGTGGATGAAAGTGTTCTGGCTCAGCAGACAGGTATTTTATTACCTGTTCATTATCAAGGATCTCCATGATCCAGTCTGGGATGTGACAAGGACCGAGAGGCATGTACAGGATTCTATCCTTCATAATCTGGGCTATCCTCCTCTGTTCCTTGGTATGGCCGAACTACTCCTTCTTCCGAGCCAAAGTAACAAGCTGACCATAGGGAATGGAGTCATCAATGTCCTCCTTCTTCACTATTCCCGTAAATCTTGGCGCATGATGCTCATGAAGTGGCGAACCAGTGATCGGTGGAAATGTATAAATGGGGGTAGTACTCTGCTCGGGGGATTGATTACCCGATTCAGGGTTCTGGGTAGATGGGGACTCAGGGTTGGTAGCTATTTGAGAGTAACTTAAGGTTTCACAGAATTTCTGGAGTAATTTTGAGTGAGGGATGAAGGATTGAAGGTTTGAAAATCGTAGGGATTTGATTTCGATTTTTAGAAAGTGTGGAAAAGAGATGAAGTTTCAAGGTTATACCTTCGAGGTTGTGGATCTGATGGCTGGGGTTGAACCTTTTTCAAATTCAATCGACGGCTTAGAATTTTGATGACGCTTGGTCTGATACTCCACACGCTCATGACTTGGAATACTTTAAACGTGTCGGTTCCTGGTTAGTCGCCGCCGCTGGCACGCATTAAATGTAGCATGGTTCCCATTGAATTTGAAATTCAAATAAATCTTGTGTTTGATCTTCCTCGAAAGTCGGGGATTGCTGAGTGGCAAGGCTCAGCAACCAAAAACTTAGCAGTGAGTGGTAGGGCTCAACAACA
>JAPKLW010009520.1:0-12174 GCA_026898455.1 Plectranthus barbatus | reverse complement strand
GAATAAACACAGATTTCACAAACTACGAAGGGAAAGGGAAAATAATTTAATTAATCAAACATGCATACATTGATAATTCGAAACCCTTGAATCTGAGAAGGAAGTTAGTTACACATATTCAGAGCAATATTCATCATAGAAAAATAAAACCCGAATTGTATAAAATTTGGGTCTGAATGTCTTCCCACAAAATTCTGTCTTCAAACATAAACTCTAAAACTCTGGGAAATCTTCTAAATTCTTCAACTCTAAAATCTCATAATTGCTATAATGATTTCCACACTTAAATTGGAATTTTACATGGCTATTTATAATAATGAAAGATGTATCAAACAACATAGAGGATTAGATATGGCTCGATCTTCAAATCAGGTTCAGGTTAGGAAATCCCGCAGTCGCGTCGATCGTGGGAGATCAGCATCGATCGATGCCCATGGAATACCTTCATCGATCGACGCCACCTTGCGTCGATCGACGTGGCTTTGTTTCCGCACGTCAATTCTATCCTTTCCTCTCGTTGATCGCTGCTCCCAAATGTCTTCGTCGATTGACGTGCCTTGGCGTCGATCGACATGGACCTGGCATGTCGAGCACTTTTCCTTTTCTTCCCTGTTTTCGACTAAAAACCTGCATGATTCATCAAACACGACATTATGAGCACAAAAGCCCATCCATGCACGAAAAAGACACTAATAACAATCTGAACATCACTCAATCAGTCAAAGAACAACTCGATAAGTTGGTAAAAATACTAATTATCAACTCCCCCAAACTTAAACCATTGATCGTCCTCGATCAATTCGCAGAAAAGAAATCGAATCAAATGCATATACAGGTGTGCAATGCCTCACAAGCTTCTTTTTCAATCTAAGTATCACTCATTCATATAAATCATGCAATCCAAACAAATTCTCATTGTTAAATTATTGAGGAGGAACCTCACCGGGCAGTGTTTGCACTCATCGCTCAATCAAGTAAAGGGTTTGCAATTCACTCATTCAAAGTTTTAGTTTACCTCACCATAGGTTTGACAAATTTCTCATCTCTCCACTGCTTGTTAGTGTGGCTTTTCAGGGAATAAAAAATGTCTTAATTTGGTTGTAATCTGGCTTACCTAAAAGGTGGGATATTTTTGGCTAAGTGACTCAAAATATTGCAATCAATCCCAAAAACCCAAGCATATCATAACCACATAATTTTTCTTTTCATGCTCAATTTTGTTCCTTCTCTTTTATAATTTTCAGGGTCCCTTAATAACTTGTTTCAAACTTTCGTGAACTACAACATATGAATTTTCTCATTTTTCTCTTCTCTTTTCTTTCTTTTTCACCAATGTTCACTTTTTTTTTCTTAATTTACCCATGGGAACCCCTATTTTTGCACACGACCTCATATAACAATCCCACAATTCACACCATCCTATAAATCACAATCCTCTTATTCATCAACCCTTCTAGTCAAAGAAATTTTTTTATTCAAGGCTCAAAGGGGCTACAAGTGGAAATTAAAGGTTAGTGTATGGGAGATGGGCTACGAAAGAACATGCCTAAAATCATTTTCACCCGATTACCACACTTAATGCAACCTCAAGAGAGAAATTCGTCAAATTCTAGGAAGTAAGTCTAATAACCTTGTCACTCATCAAACGAGAAAATGGCTCAAATTTCACACAGGGTAAAATTTTTTGTTACTCCTCAATAATTATCCAATTTTGAACAGTTATCATGCAAAAATTTATATTTCAAAGATCAACTTATCAAGCAAAAGAACTCCTATCATCGGCTACTCTATCACACAGATTATCATTCTCAATCAGCAAATATCACGATTATCAATCAACAATTCTTATTCAAGGAAAGACAGGTCATCATTCTCAACACCAACTTAATCAAAAGTAGTTCCGACTGCCCTATGTTCAAAAGCTCCTAAAACAATGCTCAAGACTATTCAATTCAGAACTAGTACCACAAATCAAGAGTTCAAAATACTAATTTGAGTGAAAAGCCTTGCAGAGAGCAATTGTTCACATTGAAGCAAAAGAACAAGGATGGTGATGGTTCAGAAAAAACAAAAACAAAAAAAAAATAAAAACAAAAGGAAAAAAAATCGAAAATAAAATAAAATAACATAACTAAATAAAAATAAGACAAACGTTTCCCTTTTCCGATCCTCATCCCCCCAAAATTGTTTCACTCGAAGGGGTGGACAAGTTAGAAAGTTAGATAGGAAAAAGGAAACGGTACCTCATTCCTCCTCTCGAGGATCCTCCATCACTACATCGGGAGATGGCCACACGGGAAGTCTCCGCCGGCGATCCTGGCACTCACGCTGGTGGCGGAGATACACTGAGTCAGGCTGGGTGTTCAGGAGGAGGCGCTGCATCTGCATTTTGAGGCTGTTGAGCCTCGTGGTCACGTGCTGGCAAAACTCTGCCTGCCGGGTGTGCTCCTCCGTCTGCCAAGCAGCCTGCTGCTGCATGAACTGATAGATCGTCGCCAGATCCACCCCAAAAGATGAAGACTCTCCCGCAAAGTGGCTGAACGAAGGTCCACCGGTCTGGTCCGGAATCTCCTCTCCACCTCCATCGTGCTCTTCATACCCCGCGTCCTCTGGGGGGTCTGTGGCGGTCGCTGGTCCGGCTGCGTCAGCGGTCGGTGATGGAGTCTGGAGGTGCCGGGTCCTCCACGTGATCCAACCATGAGCCGCATGTGGGCGGGTGTGCTCATCAACCAGTTATCACGGAAGTGATAATCTGTGACACGCGTGAGCTCCCTCTGTGGAAGTGGGAACCTGTCCCCATTGGACATCTGCAACGACCATCCTGCCTCCCGGGGTGAAAGCATCAACATCCGAACCAGATGTTTGATCACTGTAATTTCTACAGATTAATTATAGAAATAGTGGCAAATAAATTTGTAAACCCTAAAGTTATCGATCCAGGGGAATGAAGCAACGAAAAACCTTAAGTAGTAGATCATAAGTTTTCAAAATACTGGTCAGGAAAATCAATTAAAAAGTTTTGGTTGTTTTGAAAATTGCAATACTTGCTAATGAAAATTAAACAGGAAAATTAAAAGGCTTTTGGATTCAGATAAGAAGAGCACAGATTCCAGGGATATATACCTATCAAGTATGACATGTATGAATGAATCGATTAATTCCAAATTTAAATTCCTCTTCGTAGTGAAACATCAGAAAAATATTATGAACTTCTTTGTTGGACAATTCGTAAAGTAGATTAATTAATTACCTATCTCCGCTCGGTCTCAAGATAAATTAACTAACTCCAAAGATCTACAGATTTATTCCTACAATCAATCTCCTTCAGTTACGACAAGAAATCAGATTATATTGTGAAAATCTCTTTCCATTGAAAACTATCACAGTTACGTCTCAAGTAATCAACTAGATAATCCTAAGATGTGATCAGCAAATCAAGATTATGAATAAGCACAGATTTTACAAACTACGAAGGGAAAGGGAAAATAATTCAATCAATCAAACATGTATACATTGATAGTTCGAAACCCTAGAATCTGAGGAAGAGATTAGCTACACATATTCAGAGTAATATTCATCATAGAAAAATAAAACCTGAATTGCATAAAAACTTGAGTCTGGATGTCTTCCCACAAAAATCCGTCTTCAAACATAAACTCTAAAACTCTTTTAATCTCTCAAAATCTGAAAACTGGAATAAAACATGATTCGGGGTTCTGAAAAATCGAATTTACAAAGTTATAAATAAAGGTGGAGGTGTATCAAATCAAATATAGGGCTAAAGATATGAAAAATCTCAAATTCAGCCAATTTCCCGCGCCAGGAGGTCCACGTCGATCGACGCGGCATCCCCGTCGATCGACGAGGCTTCCAAATCGCCGTCGATCGATGCTGATCGGCGTCTGTCGACGCAGCTTCTCGCCCCTTCTGCGCGGTCTCACGATTTTGGCCATAACTTCCTCCTCTGAACTCCGATTGACCCGATTCCAGTTGCGTTGGAGAGCTAACTCAAAGCATCATCCATTTCCATGCGCCAATAGCCCGAATTCCTCATGTGGAAAAACTCTTCACTGCTACTCTTACACGTCACTGCTTTCGGAACGGTTTTCTCGTGGGTTTAGGCCTAAAAACCTGCATAAACATCAAAATACACCTAATACCACCTAATATTGATTCATGCATAAATTATATATATAAACTCAATAAAACTACATAAAATAGTATAAATATAATATAGATAAGTGAATGAAATAATGAACTTATCAATGTCCGGTGCCAAGTCTTCGACTGTCATCCTTGATAGCAGCGATGTCGGTCAAGTCGATCCCACGTGCTCCGCAATCGGGGTAATCAATCCCCCGCTCCAAATGTTGCCCTTGGTGGCCTTGATTTGATGCCTCCAGTGGTCCATGACCAACGCCGCAAAGCTGAACTCTTCTCCCGTCAGCATGCAGTAAATGGCGTACAGCTCCCCCACTCTTGCCTTGGCGCTTTCATGTCTGCCAGTGATCGACACCCCCATGCACCTCTGAAGATAGCGAAACACGGGGTTGTCGATGGAAGAAGCTTTCAAATTGCCCCAGTCGAACTCTCGTAAATCCTCCTTTGCTTCAGCTGCAATCTGGCTCCAGAATTGGGCAATGTCGAAACTCGGGGGAAGAAAACCATCCCCCCTTTTCGGACTCCCCAAATGCCTTCAAGCACATCCCTCGGCATCTCGTAATGTTCATTCAAAAGCTAGAAGGAGATGGTGGTAGGCTCCGACTCCGGCTGAACCTCATAGACATGGAGTGAGGCAAGAAACTCCAGGACAAGCGACGGGTATGTCGGCCACCGCGCTGTCATCCAAGCACTCCAATCTACTTTCTCCAATAGAGCCTCCAAGTCAGCTCGAATCCCCAGCCTATCCATTGTCTCAGGGCATGGGTAAAGTGTCTGCCGGACTGTGAACTCGGTGCTTGTGAATTTTCTATAGCATCTCTCTGCAGCCCGGTTAGCAAAGGTGGGTCAAAAGTCCATGATGAACTGCAAGGGTAGTAGGGAAAATGTCAATACTCATCACTGTACTTCACAAAAATTCCCAAACATTTCAACAACAAAAATGTGCAATTATCCGCAAAATGCATCCACCAAAGCAAAATTAGTTCGACATTCATGCAATTCATACTCCATCCTAGCATATTTCATCCTGAATCGAAAGAATTTCACCCTAAAATAGCAGGATTTGAAAATCACCCCAAATCAAAATTATCCTCAAACAAGCAAAAGTCATATTCAATGAAATCCAAGCTACAAATCTACCAAAAGCAAGTATTTTGAATAAAACAACTACCCATATCGAATAATGATAACGAATAGCAACGAAATCGACTAAAAGGCAAAAATGGAAACTAGGGCTCCAAAGTTCAATTTTCATCAAAATCATGCTCAAATCATTCACAACACATGAAATAATCAAAGTGGAAGTGTCTAGGATACATACCCGTGGTTGTAGCGGCGAGTTTTTGGAGAAAATTTTGGAGTTGGGTGTTTTAGAGAGAGAGAGAAGTCGTGCGTGTGTGTTTGTGAGGGAAAAATGAGGTAAAATGGGTTTAAAAACCCGTCTCTGTTCGTGCTCAGAAAACCTCGTGTCGATCGACGAGGGCCTCCCGTCGATCGACATGGACAAAATTCTCTCGTCGATCGACGCTGAAGGACGTCGATCGACGTGGCCGAAAAACACACGTCGTTTGATGCTAAATAGCAGCAATCGACGTGGCCCCGACGGAGCACTGGACTCAAAACAAAATTCGAAAAATTAACTGAAAATACTAAATCCTGATGACTCGACTAGACTGAATTAAAATAATAAAAGTAAAGAAAGCAGTAATCTGTTGGGTTACCTCCTAACCAGTGCTTGGTTTTATGTCGCTATCTTGACAATACCTGGGCTTTCATGGGCGATTCAAGTAGTACTTCTCCACCGCTCCGATTTGGAGTGGGGTGTAGTACGGTTTAAGGTTCTGCCCATTCACCTTGAAGCTTTTCCCATCTTGGCCAGCTAGCTCGACTACACCGTTCAGAAATTGACAGATCACGGTGTATGGTCCAGCCCACTTTGATTGCAACTTTCCGGGCATGAAGTGGAGACGGGATTTGAAGAGGAGGACTTTGTCACCTGATTGAAACACGTGTGAGCAAATCCCCTTGTCGTGAAACCTCTTTGCTCGTGTTTTGTAAATGACATTGTTCTCGTAGGCTTCATCCCTGAAATCTTCCAGCTCGTTCAATGCCATGGCGCGCTCTTCTGCAGCCGTCTTCCAATCCAAATTCAATTCTTTCACTGCTCTCCAGGCCTTGTGCTCTATCTCAACGGGCAGGTGGCAGGACTTCCCGAAAATCAGCTGATATGGTGACGTCCCAATGGGCATTTTGTAGGCGGTGCGGTATGCCCATTATGCCTCATCAAGTATTGCTGCCCAATCCTTTCTTTGCTTCACCGTCTTCTCCAAGATTTGCTTGATTTCTCGGTTGGAAAGCTCCGTCAGCCCATTCCCTTGAGGATGATATGGGGTGGTGACTCGAGTCTTGACTCCGTACCTTGCAAGAAGAGAGGCAAGCCATTTGTTGCAGAAATGGGATCCTCCATCGCTCACCAAGGCTCTTGGCATCCTAAATCTCGTTATGAGCTTTTGCAGGAACTTGATGACGACTTTGGAGTCATTGGTGACTGTTGGAATAGCTTCGACCCATTGTGACACGTAGTCCACTGCCAGTAGAATATATGAGAACCCTTGGGATGGCGGAAAAGGTCCCATGAAGTCGATCCCCCGAACATCAAAGATTTCGACTTCAATAACCGGAGTCTGTGGCATCTCATCCCTCCGCAAGATGTTGCCGGTCCTCTGGCAGCGATCACACCTCGAAATCCATCCACGGCAGATCTCGAAGATAGATGGCCAGTAGAATCCACTTGCAAGAATTTTGAATGCCGTCCGGCTGGCTGAATGATGACCGCCACTCGGAGATGAATGGCAGGCTTCGAAGATTTGCTGCCACTCGGACTGGGCCACACAACGACGAATGACGCCATTAGCACATCTACGCCAAATATAGGGATCCTCCCAATAGTAGAATTTGACGTCGTGCAGAAACTTCTTCTTTGCATATGGAGAAGAGTCCGGAGGAAGTACGACGCCGACCAAGTAGTTGGCGAAGTCCGCATACCAGGGCATCTTGGACTCATACGTCTCTTTCAAATCCCTAAGAGCATAGATCTGTTCGTCGGGGAACATCTCTCGGATCCTCATCTACTGATCATCCCCTTCAACTGGTGGCTCGAGTCTTGACAAGTGGTCGGCGATCACATTCTCGCTCCCTTTTCTGTCCTTGATCTCCAAATCAAACTCTTGCAGCAACAATATCCACCGGATTAATCTAGGCTTGGCATCTTGCTTCGCGAACAGATATCTGATGGCTGCATGGTCGGTGTAGACAATTGTCTTCAAGCCTATCAGATAAGACCGGAACTTATCAAAAGTATACACAACCGCGAGCATTTCCTTTTCTGTAGTGGTGTAGTTGCATTGAGCCGGATTCGTGCTCTTGCTGGCGTAGTGAATCACATGGAAAAGTCTTCCTTTTAGTTGCCCCAACAACGTAGTCACTGGCGTCGCACATCAATGTGAATGGCTCATCCCAATCTGGCGAGGTCAAGACCGGCACAGTCACTAGTGCTTTTTTCAGTTTCTCAAAGGCCTTCAAGCATTCGTCATCAAAAACGAAGGAAACATCCTTCTCCAGCAGGTTGCACTAGGGCCGAGATACATTTGAGAAGTCTTTGATGAACCTCCTATAGAATCCGGCGTGGCCTAGAAAACTTCGGACTGCTTTGACACTTGTTGGTGGTGGCATCTTTACAATGGCTATCACTTTGGCTCGGTCTACTTCTAGTCCTTCAGCTGATACTCGATGTCCCAACGCAATTCCTTCTCGCACCATGAAGTGACATTTCTCCCAATTGAGGCATAGGTTTGTCTCGGTGCATCTCTCAAGTACAGTAGCTAGATTCTGCAAACAAATATCAAATGAGCTACCGAAAACTGAGAAATCATCCATAAATACCTCTATGACATCTTCAATCAAGTCGTGGAAGATTGCCATCATGCATCTCTGGAAGGTTGCCGGTGCATTGCATAATCCAAAGGGCATCTGTCAGTAGGCGAACACTTCGTATGGACAGGTGAATGCAGTCTTGTGCTAGTCTTCTGGCGCCACAACTATCTGGTTGTACCCTGAGTAACCATCAAGAAATCAATAAAGAGGGTAACCGAATAATCTATCAAGCATTTGATCAATGAAAGGAAGAGGAAAGTGATCCTTGCACGTGGCGTTGTTTAAGGCTTGGTAGTCAATGCAGAATCGCCATCCCGTGATCGGTCTTGTCGCAACTTCCTCTCCATCATCATTCTTCACTATCTGCATCCCCCCTTTCTTAGCTACTACTTGTGTAGGGCTCACCCACTTGGTGTCGGAAATTGGATATATCATGCCATGGTCTAGGAGTTTGAGAACCTCCTTCTTTACGGCTTCTTGCATGATGGGATTCAGTCGTCGCTGTGCTTGTCTATTTGGTGTGGCGTCCTCTTCAAGGATGATCTTGTGCATGCAAAGCGAAGGGCTGATCCCCTTGATATCCCCCAAAGTCCATCCAATGGCGGACTTGTATTTCCGTAGAACTCGCAGTAGTTTATCTAACTCCCCCTGTGTAAGATGGGCAGAAACAATAACAGGGTAAGTATCATAAGAACCAAGAAATGCGTACCTGAGATGTGCCGAAAGCGTCTTGAGTTCCAGAATTGGTGGATCAGAGCTGGATGATGGCTTTCCCAGGTCTGCATCAATCGACGAAGATGTCACGTCAATCGATGTGGACTTTGCAGTGGCATCGATCGACGAGCATGTGGCGTCGATCGACGTGTGCTTTCCCCCATCTTTTTCTGGTTTGTTCCGGCAGTAACGGCTAGGCAGTGGTTCTCTTTTAGTTTTTTTTTCCCGAGTTATTTCCTCAAGCACATCCAGCTCCATGACCAGATCCAAGATCTCCTCGCCTGCCTCGTCCAGATTTGTTGACAAGTACAACGAGTGTCACAGGCAGTTCTCAAGAAAGTCCGGCTCGCTTTTGAGGGAAGCGAAGGGAGAAGACATTACCGGTTTGAAGCAACCGATCATGTGGCATTCCTCCTGGTAGCTTCCATCGTTGTGTTTCTGCATTGCTTTATAGATCGAGAATGTGACCGACTCGTTGTTCACCCGGAGTGTCAGTTTGCCGTCTCGAATGTCAATCAATGCCCCTCAGGTCTTCAAAAATGGTCTTCCAAGGATCAGAGGAATATTCTGATCTTCTTCCATCTGGAGCACCACAAAATCGGCTAGAATGATGAAATCTTTGACCGTCAACAGTACATCTTCCACGATGCCTCTTGTGGTAAGACACTGATCTGTCAGCCATCTGAAGTGAGATTGTTGTGGGCTTGATGTTTCCGATCTTCAACCGCTTGAAGATTGATAGCGACATCAGGTTGATTGATGCACCTGAATCGCAAAGAACTTTCCCGAAGGTCTCCCATTCGATGATGCAAGAGATTGTGAAAGAGCCCGGGTCCTCCCTTTTGATTGGCATCTTCTTTTGAATTATGGCGCTGCATTCTTCGAACAGGTTGACCTTCTCATGCTCCAAGAAGGGTCTTTTCTGAGAGACCATGTCTTTCAGAAACTTGATATATCCGGGCATCTCTTGCAGGGCTTCGACCAATGGAATGTTGATATGCACTTTCTTCATAGTTTCCAAGAAGCGTGCATACCTCTCGTTCATCTTTGTATTAGCAAACTGCTGCGGATATGGCAGAGGAGGTTTCTTCAGTGGATAATTGGGGCGGACATCGATCGACGTGGATCCACGTCGGTCGACGTGGATTTTGGTGCTGCGTTGATCGACGGAGATGCTGTGTCGATACACGGAGATGCGTCTGTGACGGCTTCGTCGTCCTGCTCGGCTTCTTTCCCTGCCTGCTTTGGCCCTTCATATGACTTTCCCCCTCTCAGAGTAATGGCATTCACCTGGTTCCTCTGATTTTGATTCTTGGGGTTGACCTGAGTATTGCTCGGGAGTTGTCCCGGCTTGTGTTGAGCTCCGAGGGCATCGGCAATCTGGCTGACCTAATTTTCTATAATCTGCACATGCTTCTGCACCTGATCAACCTTAGTGTTCACCCCCGAGATTTCTTGCTCCAGCTTGGCTACCTTATCAGTGGAGCCTTGCATGAATTTGGCCAGAATCTCCTCGAGATTAGGCTTCTTCTTCTCCACTATTGCTCCATCTTGTGCAGCAAATCCCGGTGGTGGCTGCTCCATGGCTTGAGGGTTCGCGTAGGAAAATCCAGGGTGATTCCTCGCGTGATTATAAGTAAAGGGTTGGTTATGTTGTTGATATCCTCCTCGGTAGTTGTTTTGATAACCACCCCTTTGGATGAAGTTTAGCTCGGCACCATCCCCCTCAGGTGGAGCTTGCACTATCTCTACTGCAGCAACTATTTTCTCTTGCTTCAGAGCAGCGAACTCTTCCTTTAGCTTTTTCAACTCGGTTGCCAAATCAGGTTGTTCGGCAACTTTCTCCACCACTTTCTCGACCGCTTTTACAGGTCGAGTTCGACTTGAGGACCACCTTTGAGTGTTGTTGGCCATCTTCTGGAAGAATTTCATGGCCTTCTTTCCGCTTTTCGTCATGATGGTGTCTCCTAGTGTGGTGTCCACCAACTTGACGGTCTTATCATTGAATCCCTCGTAGAATGCTTCTGCCTGTTCTCCTGGTGGAAAACCATGTCCGGGGCAAGATCTTAGTAGCTCTTTGAACCGCTCCCATGCCTCACTGAAGCTCTCATCGGGTCTTTGAGCAAAATTGATGATTTCCTTGCTTCTCTGCCTGATGACGTTCCGAGGAAAGAAGTTTTCCAGAAATTCATTCCGCAGTTCAGTCCATGTACTAATACTTTCTTTGTCTAGTGCAGTGAACCATGACTGTGCCTTATCCCGCAGAGAGAATGCAAACAGACGCATTCGGATGGCACTCTTGCTGACTCCTCCGATTTTGACAGTAATGCAGATCATAAGAAACTTATCCAGATGTGCAAAGGGATCCTCAGTAGCTCTTCCTCCGAATTGATTCAGCTGCACCATTTGCACAAATCCGGTCTTCAGCTCAAAGTTGTTGTCATTGATGCCAACTCTGAAGTCTGTCTCCCTGAACCGAGGTTTATATCTGTTCTGCATAGCCTCCTCTTCTTCCTCATCATCAGATTCCTCTGGTGGATTTGGGTTGTCATCCTCTTCATTATCGGGATTGTCTTCAAACAGTGGGTTACGGCGAAGATCCCTTCCACTCGGATTGTTCCTCTCGAGGTCTCTTTCCAGATTTAGCTGTTGGATTTGTGCCCTCATAGCTTGAACCTCTTGGAGAAGCACAGCTTGCTCCTCTGCAGTTACCATTGGTGGAGGTGGTTGAACGATTGGCGGTGGTACGTTATCGTCCATTGCTTGATTACTCGAGCTTTCCTGAGCACGCTTATTCCTTCAGATCTTTCTGCAAGTGGCTTCAATGTCCGGGTAATAATAAAGCGGGTCCTTTCCTCTAGCTCTCGTACTCATGCGCTACCTGTACAACGAAGGATGTAGTGAGGTAAGACAAGAAATAAAACGAAACGAACTGAATTTGAAAAGCTGAGATTTTGGAAAAAATAACGAGCGTCGATCGACGACTATTAGCGTCGATTGCCATGGAAAGAAAAACTGCGTCGATCGATGTGGGTGTCACGTCGATCAACGAAAGGTACGAAAATTCAAAGAAAAGTACGAAAATTACAGCCTAAATCAATATTTCGATCACAGATTTAATAGTAAGATTATTTCTATTCATTTCCCGGCAACGGTGCCAAAATTTGTTCACTAAATTATTTTGACAGTGACCTAGCAAAGCTAAAAATATAGTGGCAAATAAAATTATCGATCCCACAGGGAATGAAATAACGAAAAACCTTAAGTACTCAATCATAAGTTCTCAGAATACTAGTTAGGAAAATCAAATTTTGGATTTTGTTTATTTCGAAAATCTTAATGCTTGCAAATTAAAATTAAACAGGA
>JAPKLW010009519.1:0-12174 GCA_026898455.1 Plectranthus barbatus | reverse complement strand
TATTAAATGTTGGGTTGAGGTTGGGTTATGAATGGGGGTAGTCTAATTCTGTCTTTGGCAACCCTCTAGCTCTAGCCTAGCCTTAATGTCTTCACCGGAGAATATATATGCATACATGCTTGTGTTGTGTATGGATTGAAATTTGGAGGTGAGGGGGTGTTAAGTCATAAATGTAGGTGAAGATGGGGGCGCTCACGAGAGTAAACAAGTGGAGATATAGCCTAAGTTTGCCTAGCAACTTCTTTTTCTCTCTTAAATAACTACCCTATTACTATAATGCTTTGGTCAAATTAGATAAATGTGTATTAATGGTTCATAGACTCAAGAATTCATTTCTTCCACTCTCTCTGAAACGCCTGCGTTTAAGACTTTGGAGGGTGATGAACTATAGCACGGGCCGATTAATAAAAGCCGACCACCAAGTTACATATATTGATATTAATTAGTTAGTTACATATATTGATATTAGTTTTATACTTGCGATCTACTACATATTAAATAATACTCCCTCCGTCCCATTAGATTAGTCCAGTTTAATTTCGGCACAGAAATCAATGTTTGTGAGTGTAATGGAATTAATATTTTATTGATGTGAGGATATTTTTTTCCATTTTAGGAAAGTGGACTAATCTAGTGGAACAGACGAAAATGGAAATATGGACTAATCTGGCGGGACTGAGGGAGTATCATTTTTGATAAATAAACCTAGTTCACTAAATTATCTATATTTATAAATAACTTAAATAATTATTCAAAAATATATTCAATTTCTCTTATTTATAAAGTTATTATTTAAATAGTGTAAAATTCAATCAATATCTTTAAAATATCAATATAAAGAATCCAAATAAAATAAAATAAAGACTCAATGCTACATTGGCACGACTGATGTCGGTCAATTAATTTGTGATGTTGGAAGAAATTGGTGATGTAGAGTGAATTGGGATGAAATTAAATTATAAAATATAGCATATGATAATCTGAAAAATGTGGTAACATAATTGCCTTTATCATAAATGGACATGATTTCTTGCCTTCCCCCACCCACACACACCGCCTTCGTTTAGATTGCTTCACCCATTATCATCCTCCAATTATACATCATTTAGAATTACTGCTAATTCAAATATTCTGTAAAAGTTGGAACTAACTGCAAAAGTTGCGATATGTGAAAGTTGATGCCTTCAACTCGTGTGTAGTAATTTAACAATATAGCTTGCCAGGTAATAATGGTCGTCTTCATTCATTTGAATCGACTACTACCAGGTTAATTTACACTGCTACAAGCTGCATAAGCTTCATTTTCCATTTTTCACGTAATTCCCACTTCATTTTTTAGGGAAATCGTGTCTCACAAAATTATACATAATTTGCAAACTCCGCCCTCGATTTTTCGAGTTCCCTAATTCAGCCTCATAAACTCGTCTTCCACCACCCATGGCCATGATCATGAACCGACTGGCTCAGCCCACCCTCATCAGCCCCACTCATTTTTCAACAGCCAAAAACCATCGTAATTTACAATCTTACCCCTGACCCCAGCAGTTCAAGTACATGACATGCCGGAGAGACTCCTCCGTCTGCTCCTTCCGCCCTTCTCCACCGCCGGCGCCGAGCTCGGATCTCAGTAACGCCGAAAGAGGCCGGAGATCCGCCGCGTCAGGGCCGGAGAAGAACCTTTGCTTGCCGTAGTTGACTGACTTGAAGCCGGACTTGATCTTATGTCCCTGATCAGAGACACTGTTAACCGCCGCAACGCCGGCCGCCGCCCACATTCTGTTCATGTAGCTCATCTTTGATTTCTCTCAAACTTGTTGCAATGCTCTTTTGTTTTGGGAGTTGTGTTTGTTTTGATTAGACGGTGTGAGGAGATGATGATATTTATATAGAGCTACAGGGTTAGAATTGGAAAAGAAATGAATGTGTTGAAGGACAGATGGCGATAACAGGTGAAGTGTTGTGCATGAGTCATCTCCATGCAACCAATGGGAAACCAACATGTTTCACTTGCCTGCACGTTTCATCGTTGAAATTGCAAAATTAATACTGATTTATTCACATAAAAATAATAACATATATAAATTAAAACGAGGGGAATTATGATGCATTAACAGGTGATGATTTGTCAAACAACGAGCTTAACTATATTTTCGGTTTATTAACTAACTCACTCTAGGATCTTGAATTTGATCGAATATACAAAACAATACTCATAGTTGAACATTATGTTTATTACTTATATATTTCATTTGTTAATGTGGATGAGAACATTTTATAATATAACAATTGATTTTAGTTAGATATATTTGTTAATTAACAGAAAGCCAACTATATAAACTTATAAACTAGTCCCACTCTAGCTTGGTAGGAGTTGGATATACATATCTCATCCATCGTTGTAAATAAGCATAATAAGCAAAAAATTTAATTAGAAGAATAATTTGAGTTTCCTGTTAGAAATATCTTTTTTATTTTATTTTATGTTTTGGTGAGTCAAAGGTTGTAAAAATCATCTTAGTTAGTTTTCAGCTTAAATACAAAAATGTAAAATCCTGTATAGGTTCTTTATCAAGTTGTAAGCTGATACTGACATTGGAGACTAGACAAAGGCAAGAAGTCTAGTACTCGCAGAAGACTTTACAAGCTAGAAGAACGCAGTATGCATGTCAAGCCTGAGAAGAAAAAGAGTCTAGACAAGCATGAATTCCATCAGTACGAATCTAATACAGTATGGTGCATTCTCAAAATCATACTAAGCAACAAGGGATCAAGCATACTGAAGACGTGACATCACCAGCACAGAACTGCGAGTATGACCACACCAGCATAGACTGTCCAGTCTAGGTCATCAGCAATGAGCAACAAGTGTGACCACACGAGTCTAGGTCCGACATATGAGGAGGAACTAAAAGAAAAACAAACTTTAAGGATTGGAGAAGCCTTAAAGTCTGCCAGCACGAAAATTCAAGTTTCGATACCGAGGACACTCAATCCAGGATTCCTCATACTTGCAAAATATTGTCATTCTACAAAAGATGAGTCGTCACTTTCAAAGTTAGAAAAATGCGAAGAAGAGGTGCAGACCCTATGCCAAAAGTACACCTACCCGCCGAATGCTACAACCAATAGAGACATCCGATTGGACATCTTCTATTTTGTCTCTAACGGATCTAAAATTCAAACCTTCAACATCTCAGGTATAAATACCGGAAAAACCATCGAAGAAGAAGGTTACACATTCTCACATTTGCGAATATACAAGAACTAAAGTTTAGCAGGGTGAGCAAACTTCCGAGGCTATTACAGCTTTCCGTGTGTCACTCAATGAGCATGAGACTCAGAATCTTCGTATTCTTGAGTTACCTTTTGGTAGTTTTTCTCTCCAAGAAAAACTACAACAGTCAAGTACATCTTGTACTCTGACTCTTACGGGCAACCTTCCGCAGAAGAGAAAGTTCACGTGGAACTCTAAATACCCCATTCCGGCGAGTAGGAGGCTAAGTGATGCGCCCACACTCTATGGAGCTTCGAAGCGAGGAACCGAGCAGGGACCAGGCAAGTTTGTGAATTGATGGACAGGGCATTCATCGACAAGCAATGGATCGTAGGAGCACCTATAAACGTTCTGAGCTTAGTGAATTTTCAGACCGAAGTGTCTGAAGAGTGGATGTAGGACGGTTTAGTCCGAACCACTATAAACATGTGTGTCGTTTATTCCTTTATCTCTTTGCGTGTCAGTATAGCTTTTACATTACTTTGAAACCTAACACTCAAGTGTTGGAGTATATTCAGAATACTAACTGATAAGATGGAATTAACGAACAAGTACTTAAGCGCTTTTCGAATAGACCAAGCTGACTTGTCACTCTCAGCTTGGATAAGCAATTATACTGAATTGAACCAATATAATTACTCGTTGTGTATTTACACTACACTCTGATAAACCGGGACCAACATTTCCAAATAATAAGATTTGGATATCCTCTACTAAAATATTAAATATCTTTACCTTATTTAAAGAAAGTAAGGCATACCACTTATAGTGTGCACATTTTCTAAATAAAACTCTTAATGTTTTAATTAATTTACAAGTTCGACGATTTTATTCAATTAAGATGTGTAATAATTTTTGGTACTTAACTTTTAAAATATAACCATGTTTTAATGATTATTACAATTAGGAATTATAGAACATTGTAAAAAGATTGAAGATCTGATCCCATAAATAAATAAAATACATTGAACTTGATAAGTTCCATCCACTGCATGATGAGAGAATTTATTTTAATACATTCAATTTTCAAACAAAGAAATACTAATAATAATAAAAAAACTAGTTGTCGTTTAGTGGGCCGGTGTCGTTTCGTGCCCAGAAGAAGGCAAAGTAGCCACGTGAGTAGTGAGAGGGCTAGCACTGGCTGCCCATACGGACTCACGTGCCATATTTTGAGGATAGAGATTGCTATGTTATATTAATATTATTTTCAAGTGTTAAATCAAATCAAACTATGTATTATAATTTTGGAGGTTTTGTAATAAAGAAAAGCTCCAATATCGATGGCACAGATAATAATGGGAGATATTTATTATAATAAAAGTTTTGTCTCAGGTACATGTTTGGAGTTATTAGGAGCTCTATATTTAAGTATTATATTTATAGATAAAAACAAGAATGCAAAATTGGAACTTGGATTGGATGCACACCCAAATAGTTACAAGTGTATATATGGTGTAAAGTTATATATAAATATATGGAGTGGATTTTGTGTAAATTAATAAATATAATTATGAATTGTAATATTTAAATTTCAAAATTCATTAATTAAGGTGAAGGGTAATTTTGTCATTTTATGGTTGATAGTTATATATCATTGAATGTTATTGCTTGATGTATGGTGGTGCTTGACGTATAAATGCTTCATAATGTGTTTTTTGTTTTTTTACTAATCATCCTCAATCCTCATTATTCATTCTACTAAAATCATCATAAAACTTTATATAATCACAAGTCATTCAGTTGAAATTACTTTTTTTTATATATTATATATTAAATTAAAAATAATTTAATTATCAAATTGAAGTGAGGACGATACCCCACAACCTTCTTCTTAGTGGTTGGATGTTTATTGCTCTTCCCATAACTCAGTTGGTTGGCATACGCCCGTGAGAGTCAGTATCCCAGAATAGGAAATTGATTGCTATGAATATATCTTGTAAAGATATATTCACAAAGAAAAACTTCAGCATGAAGGCTTTAGCCTCGTGATAAGAGAGAGTAGCACAGAGTAATAACTTGAGTCAGGAACTCAAGTCTCGTGTTAAGAAACACGGAAACTAAGAGAGTTTTAGCAGAGAGATGGCTCAACAAAGCGCTCTTTCTAGAGTGAGAATCATTCAAATTCGTAACCATTTAAGGTTGATGAGCAGTCCTATTTATAGAGGACTTCCTCCGGTATTTCGAATTTCTACCCGTTAGATACATAAATCCAGTCGTTAGACTCATGGAAGATGTCGTCCAATCATAGCCCATGCCGTAGGTCTGCTCTGCTATGTCAGTGCATTATACACTAACTTTATGTCAGACTAAGTTTCAATCTGAGGAATCCAAGTTTGGATAACCTCGTATTGACTTTTACTTAGGCATGAATATGTCGAAGTCTGACCGAGCTTCGATATCTTCGAATAGCTCGTGTTTTGAATGTAGATGATCTGATACTGACTTCCAATAGTCAATATGGCTAACCCTCATACTGCCATAGTCAGTATGGAAAACGCCATCATACTGACTTCTTCTTGTCAGTATGGAAAAACCCTAGTACTGACTTCTTTTAGTCAGTACGGGAAAGCCATCATACTAACTTCTCCTAGTCAGTACGGGAAAGCCCTCATACTGACTTCTCTTGGTGAGTATGAAAAACCCTATACTGAGTACCCTAACTCAGTTTTGATCAAGGCTATACTTGGTAAAAACTAAGTTTCAAGGCGTGCAGTTCTTCAATTTTCGAGCATCTCCTATGCTCGGTCTTCAGCTACAAAGTTCTATTACAACTCGATTGATCCTATACAAGGATTACAATCTTAGAACTCTAGAAATTGAAAAACCAACTAAGATGACTTTTACAATCTTTGACCCACCAAAACACATCAAGTAAGGAAGAATTTCTCTATCAAAAATCCTAACATTATCTCAAATAACTTCCATAAAGTAGTTGACGAAATATCCTTATGCTATACTAAAGAATTTTGAAATTAAAATATTATTATCAATCTTAACCACCATTTTCTTAGATCTAGTGGATATGGTTTATTTTTTATTTCACAAGTGGTCCCTTAGATGAGAGAAGAGAATGAATCTAGTCCATCCAATTAGGTGTTTGGGCGGTTATGATCATTTTTAGGGCAAAAATGTAAAGTTGCATCAACATGTTAATAATAGTTGCAGAGTAAGGGTATAATTGAAAAAAATACAATTACCCTGGATTAAATTCGAATCCTTGATTTTCGTGCACCTTTTCAATCGTGCGATTTTGCTTCCGGAATTATCGTGTAAAACTGCATTACCACAATATTCCAAAAAATCTCACTCCGAATCTCCATTCCTCCGATTTTGCTTCCAAAAATTTTGAGAATACACTGGATTAGCACTTAAATTGGAAAAAAATCGTTCTGAAACTGCATTCGAGCACTTTTCAACGGGAAGTCTACGATTCTACCGATAGTCATTTTGAGAACGAAGAAAATCTGCATTGGAGCACCGATTTGTAAGAAAATCTACAAATCTACAGTTTTTTATTATTTTTTTACTCCATTAAAATAGATGAACACAATGATTTTTTTATTCTCGCAACTTCCCTAGATTCGCGAACCCTAAAATCGCCTTGGGTGGTTTTTTTTTTTGTTGCAGCGAAGTTCTTATATTGTTTCAACGATGGGTAGGAAAAATTGCAACAAAGATACTCCAGAAGCCAGGTATTTTTTCTTCAATATGTCGTCAATCGCTTGATGATATTTGAGAGTTTATTAATGCAATTTTCTTGTTGAATGTTATGTTTGTTCATGGACTATATGGTTATATTTAAGAGTTTCGATGTTGAGAAATCTGATCAACAGAACATAGGTCACAAATATCTCCTATGACGAAGATGATATAACCACTGTTGGAATATTTGCATTATGCTATTAAGTTTGTTGCATTGATGTTTATTTTAAAGTAGCATTATGTAATTGTAGTTGTTCTGTTTTCTGTTCATGTTTATTAATTAACAGTAAAAGCTATGAAAGTTGCATTATGTAGTATATTATTATTGCAGTGTTTATTATTGAATATATGTAGTATGGTTGTTTATTTGACCGATAATTTGTGTTGTTAATTTTTTCATTCGATTAATGATAAATATGGATTATTGCGTGTGATTATTGAATTAATTAGTGTATAAACTTTGCACTGTTTACCTTGTTAGTGGTTTGTTCTTTAATTTGTAATTGTTTATAAATTATAAACTTTGCATACTATTGAAGAGGCTTGGTCTGGAGAACAAGAAAAGAATTATTGAGAATTTGGAAATAGAGATGTTGACCATGGGCTGGAGGAACTCTACAAACAAGACTGATTGTGGAGTTTATTGTATGAGACATCTTGAGACATACATGGGTGAGAAAGCAAAAGATTGGAGTTGCGGAATTACAATAAGAATTCAAAGAAAATCATGAAGCAGTTTCTGGTGAAGTTCTGTGCTGAGCTAATTTCAACAAATCTGAATGATGAATCCTCAAAGTATTCTGCCATAGCTACCAAATTTTTTGAGAATGAAGTTGACAGCAGTAAGTTTGATTTTAATAAGTTCATAACTAGTTACAATAGTGTATTGGAGTATTGTTTTTGCAGATATTGACTTTGGGTGGTTTTTGAAGTAAACAATTATCTTTATGGTTAAGCAAATATTCTGGATTTAAATTATATTTTGTACATTAAGTGACGAATACAATTCTTCTGAAATGATGCTTCTAAATTCTTATTTTGCATACTTAGTTGAAATATTGTTAACATGTATCATTACTATTGCATTTTGTATGGGAACTACATTTGTTTTTTTTTTAAAGTTTATTAATAGATAACATATGTAATACACTAATAAATAGTACATTAAGAAAATAAGTTGCATTTAAAAAAAAAAAAAATTGCACTGACCTCTGAAAATATAATTAAACATTTTTTTACAAACAAATTAAATTCATAAAGAATGTTCTGAAAATGCATTTATATTTCAATTTTGAGACTCCGAATGCCTTATACAATTATTCTATATTATTAATAAATAAAATTTTTAAACTTATTTAGTAATCAGTTAATGAAAATACATACATTACGCAATATGAAATAGTTGTATTGTCCAATATAAAATATTTGCTCTGATAAGTATTATAAAAAAAAACTTAAAAGCGATTGCAATTGTTCCAACAAAACACATGCATAAACGGAATTATGCAAATTTATTTAACTATAAATCTATTATGTACGTAGTCTTAAAACATTTATTATGTAAATGGAACAAAAACTTATACGTAAAAAAAGCTTTGACACAAATTAAATTGTTCAAACTAAAAAATAAAGTAAATCTCAATCATTCCTATCTTTGCCACAATTTCTAGAATCGTGGTTAGCCATTTCTTTGCAATTACGACAGCGGTGCTGTGGTTTTTCCTTCATTCTAACAAACTTTACATTCCGTGATACAATACGGCTACCACTACCCTTAGTCTTGACGACATATGGTGGATGAATGCTGATTTCCTTAGGCAAATCTTGACCATAAAAGTTCCCTAACATCTGTCTTTTATCTACTGAATGTGGAGGTTGATCTTGGCATGAAATGGATTTCCCACCGTCATCTATCACAGCCAACAATCTTGACAACTTTTACATTCGAGTCCATCCATAAACTGGTTGTATTATATTATTCTTCAGCCTTTTACACTCATCAATCCTTGCATATGTTTGGAAATTATCAGTACCCAAACTGCAAGACTGCTGAAACACACAGGGGTAAAAATAACTGCAACAAATACTTACATTATTTACTTTTACAAGTAGCATTGGTAACATACAAAAATTAGCATTAGCATAGAAATATATATATATAAAAACTAAAAATGTTTACGATTGAAAAATAATCTCAAATTAAAATAAAAAACAAAATAAGTACATTAAATAAGCCTAAATAAAAAAAATCTATATACTATACTGCAAATTCAAATCATTCGAATTCAATAACAAACAGAGCATTGTGAATGTCAATAATGCATCTTTTAATAACAAGTCGTTGCAAATATACAGGCGACGTAAATGCAAATTGGTTTAACATCAAACTGCAATAAATATAAATGATTACCTTCATCTACAGTATTCATCGTTAACAGAAGATATCCTACAATAAAAATACAACATTAACGAAAACAAATTTACTCTCCAATCGCAAATTAATGCGAAAGAACTAAAACTAGAAACAAAATCATAATGTAGAAAGTTTACCGTGAAGATGAACGAACTAACAACAATAGAAACGAGAATTGATTGGAGATTAATGAGAAGAACGTCGATCAAGTAAAAAACAAACTGAATTGAATAAAAATTTGGTCGAGTGTGACTTGCGTGAATTTGGAGAAGATTCGCTGATCATGATAATACAGGAAGAAAGACAATTGAGTGATTTTGAATTATGATTTGATGATCATGTAGATACTCGAACAAAGATGAGAAGATTCGATGATCACACTTTCCATGTTGTGTGGGGAAGTTAGTTTGCAAAGAATACTAAAATGTCCTTATTACAAAAAAAATATTCATAAATTAATTAACAAAATAAATAAAGATATTAAATCTAGACCACTTATTTCATCAAATGAATGGCCATGATTTATTCTCTTCTCTCATATAATGAGGACTTGTGATAAGATCACTCCTCTCTCTCTCTTATATATATATATATATATATATATATATATATATATATATAGGGGAGTGATCTAGGCTGAACAGGTATATGTGAATGAACAGAGAACAATATCTAACCATCCATTAAGTAAATGAACGTGCAAGATTTAAACTTACCGTCTATCATTAAATAGATTCGAGCGTGTCATTAAAAGGGCAAAAATGGAACCAAAAAAAAAACGCACGACTAAAAACTGAAAGTCGATAATTATGGATGCAGTTACCAATTAGGATCAACCCACGATCTAGACAAAATTAATCGAATATTTAGCGTGGTTGTTGGTTGTCATTAATGATTTCAAATAAACCCAAATTAGGTCAATTGAATTTCAACGAGTAAAAGAACCAGACAAACATCGAAGTCCGACTGAACAAAACGACGGCAAAAAGTCTGAAGATTCCGGTGAGCATTTATCATTTTTCCTACGACTACTTCCTAAATTTCCTTTAGAATACAACAACCGAACAAGAAGCTTTGTTGCCGTACATTTTTATTTTAAAATTTTAATTAGGGTTTCAATTATTCAGTTGGTCGAACGTAAAACGACGGCTACACCGCTAAAAAGTCATGGGTACGAAAAAGAAAACCACCGTGCGTGCTTCATCTTCAGGTACGACAAAGAAAACCACAGTGGGTGCATCATCTTCAGGTACGACTACTTGATTTCTGCTATTTCGAATCAACTTCTGCAAATCAAAAACATTTTTTGAATCATTTTTTGCGGCTAAAAAAAAAGGTTAAAAAATATCATTAAATCGAAATAATAGTAGAACATTAGCAACGCGGGAGTTTTCAAAATTTTTAAAAATTCATTATTTAAGATATAGGTCGTTTTTATTTTACATTTTAGTTTATTTATCATTTTCGGAATCGACATATCATTTTTTGATTTACAGAATGTCAGTTTACAAGATAAAAAAAATAACTAAAACAACTATTGAGTCATGTCAGTGTTGCAATATCATTTACTTGTAGAAAAAATATCATTAAATTAACAGTGACAATATCATTTTTTCATTTTTTGAATTTAGAAATGTATTACATATGAATATCATTTTTATTTTAGCTTTATGTCATTATACCGAGACAGTGGTGAACAAGCGCGACTGTGCCATTCTGATGATGCGACACATGAAGCTTTACAACGGTGAGAAAGAGACGGAGTGGTGTCAATGCTTACCAAAAAGGAGCAAGGTAGTTTACCGATACCTACGAGCCAAATATACCTGCACACTCCTCTTATCACCAAATAATGCTTGTTCATTGAAAAATGAAAAAGAAAGCCAAGAATACATCGAAGCTGAAGAAGAGATTAGTGCGGTGGATGTTGGAAAGTATGTTAATGACTTAGTCCAAATTCAGGATTAGAATGTGAATGTTGTGGTAACAAATTTATTTATGCTTTTGTGTGATTTTAGAAACAGTTCCCATGAATCGAATGTTGTTTAAATTTAGAACTTATTAAAATATGTTGTGGTTTTCATTTTGCATCTGAATGACGAAAACGTGTTGATTTACTTTAATTTATGTTGCCAAAATACACAAAAGTGTCGCATTACATACACACACTATAATTCATTCATAATATTTATTTTTAAAAAACTTAAAACTATTTAAGAAAGCAAAAAACGTAATGATAAATAACATGTTTATTAATGATACAAACATAATAGAATAATGATAAATTAAACAATATATAAACTCAAATATCATGGTTTAAAAAAAATTAAAATATAAACCACTAACAAGAATTGAATCATAATTACAGAGTATAATGTCAATTAAGACGAAATACGATTAACAATTGAAAATTCATTTATAATGCTTCGTTTTAAATACTAACAATATTTGAGAATACATATGAATTAATGATATACATAGTGAAAAACGATGACATCAAACTTGTCACACTTTTTGCAATTTCTCAAAGGTTTTTCCCTATCCCTCCTTATTTTCTCAATCCGAGATATAATTCGACTACCGCTGCCCTTTGTTTTAACAACATTAGGCGGATGAACACTAATATTGTCAGGTCTCTCATGCCCATAAAATCCTTGAATGATCTTCTTCTTCTGTACCAAATATTGATGACAAGTAATAGTCAGAATAATGATATGATAACTAAACTATAATGAAAAAATTACGTACAAAAAAAATAAAAAACCTACCGTAAAATAAAAAA
>JAPKLW010009518.1:0-12178 GCA_026898455.1 Plectranthus barbatus | reverse complement strand
GTCAAATATTTCTTGATGAGCAAGGTGAATCAGTTGATCCTACCATTTACCGAGGAATCATTGGATCACTTCTCTATCTCACAGCCAGCAGACCCGACATTTCTTATTCAGTCGGAGTGTGTGCCAGATTTCAAGCAAATCATAAAGTCACACATGTAAGCTGCCAAGAGGATAGTGAAATATCTGAAGGGGACTGAATCTCTTGGAATATGGTATCCCAGGAATGATGAGATTACACTCATTGGATATTCTGATTCCGATTTCGCTGGATGCCGTATTGACCGGAAGAGTACCAGTGGTACGTGTCAGTTTCTAGGACACAAGCTGATCAGTTGGTTCAGCAAGAAGCAGCACTCAGTTGCTACATCTACCACTGAGGCTGAATATGTTGCCGCTGCCAGCTGCTGTGCTCAAATAATTTGGATCAAGCAACAACTGGAGGATTATGAAGTGGACACTGGCTGTGTTCCAATCTATTGCGACAACAACAGTGCTATGTGCATCACGAAGAATCCGGTTCATCACTCCAGAACCAAGCACATAGATATTCGACATCACTTCATTCGTGATCATGTCGAGAAGAAGGATGTCAGCGTGGACTATATCAGAACTGAAGATCAACTGGCTGACATCTTCACCAAGCCACTGCCAGAAGCAAGATTCAAGGAGTTGTGCATCAAACTCGGTCTTATGGAGATTGATGTGAGCCCCAATGATGAGGAAGAATGAGTCCCAGCTCTCATTCTGTTCTTGATCTTCTGGAGGATGCTGATTACGACTAAGTCCAAGCTCTTAGTTGTTTTTATTTAAGTGGTATCTCTATCTAACAAGTGGTGTCTACTGGCGGAATCTTGCCAGCATAAGCCATCAGTTGAAGCGAAATTGGGTCCCAGCTCCCAATTCCAAGAGAAGAGAAGACTATGCGGAATAAAATTGAGTCCAAGCGCTCAATTTTCCATCTTTCCAGTTGCCAGCTGATAACTGATGGAAGTTTGCCAGCAGCAAGTACTATCAGCAAGTGGTATCAGTTGCTAACTGATGAAGAGGCCAACCAGTTAGGGGGAAGTATGCGACTGGTATGTGTTACTGATGACCAGTCTTGCCAGCTGTCTCAGAAAAGGCGGGATCGTTCAAATCCAAGTAGCGTGTACAGCCCTCAGAATTTAATGCGGCATTTAATGCCACATTTAATGTGCACAGTGGCTGCGCAGTCCGACGTTTGGTTGCCACCAATCGCTGAGCGCCACGTCAGCTACACGACGTAGCCCACGTCAGCACGACCGCGCACGTCGCACAGGGAACCGGGCCTGCTGATGACCGTCGATCCCCGCTTGCTGAGCGTCAATCTTGATCGTCTGATCCTGCATGGACTTGGGTATAAATACCCGATGCCTTTCGACGGAAAAACCTTTTACGATCAATCAATTTCAGAAACCCTACTCTCTCAAACTTTCCTTAAGATTTCTTCTGAAATTATGGCTTCATCTTCCCGACAACCAGATGTCAACCCACCATCTACATCTTCTTCGTCTGGTTCACCAGACTTACCTGTCGCAGAAGCCCACATGCCAACTTATACTGGCATCACACAGATGGACGATATAGACTACACACTTCCATTCGCCCGCCTGGTTCAGTTGAACAAACCAGCGACCAGGGCTCAACTCTCGAACGCGCAAATCAGGGCGGCGCAAGTTCAGAAAGAAAAAATTCTGAACGAGAAGCTGGCGCGCAAGAATTTTGGAGCGGAGATGATCGAGATGATCGACCGGGAAGGCCTTCGACAATATCTGACGGCAAGGCCCGAGACCTTCCATCCGCATATGGTGGCGGAGTTCTATGCACGGGCCGTGATTGCTGACGGGAGGAAGTCCTTCACCACTTCCGTCTTCGGCCATATGATCACTGTCAGCGCCGATTACCTCGCCGACTTGTTCGGATTGAGGAACGAGGGAATGGAGATAGCCACCTACTTCCACAACGATGTAGAGGAGTTCAGGAGGCGATGGGCTCAGTGGAAGAGGGAGGGGGTGACGAGTTTTCGCACTGGAATGCGGAAGTCGGAGATGGACGACTGGTGGCAGATGGTGTGCGACATCGTCGTCAGGATGCTGCAGTGCGAAGTTGGCTCATATGCTGAGTTGAGCCTGCGCAAATTCTCCGTGATGTGCGCGCTGGTGGATGGAGTGGAAGGGAACTGGGCCGAGTTCTTTTTCGGGAGACTGCTGGAGAATGTTGATCGCAACATCAACATTCCAATTGATGGTACGTTCACTCACTCCGTATCCTTTGGGCTGCGAATCAGCCATATTTTGGAGATGGAGATTGGAGATGGAGTGGACCAGGGGGAGCAACTGGTGAGTTCGGATTTCATTCCGCCCACCAAGGAGCAGGCAAAGCTGCCCCGCCCTGACTACCATAAGCCGCGGAGGCTGAAGGGAAAGACAGCAGTCGACCCAGCTGAGGTTGTTTCTGAGGAGGACTCAGAAGACCTGGGAGATCAAGTGCCAGCTGTGGCTCTCCCGCTGACAGTTGAGGCAAGGGCAGCGCTGAAGAGGAAGATGGAGACGGAGTCTCTCTTCGAGACCATGGAAGGCGCGGTGGCTGAGGTGACTGGTATTCACCCACGAGACGTACAACTTGTACCAGTCACCAAGAAGCCTACCCACAAGAAGTCCAAGACTTCCCAGCACCAGCAGCCACCATCAGCTGTGGCATATCACCCCGAGTCTGGGAAGATCTCCATCCCAGTCAAGAAGTCCGTTTTGGGCCTGACTGAGGAGGAGATGCTGGAGAAGATGACTCGCAAGCGCAAGCGAGTCATGACCAAGGCACAGGAGGCTGAGAAGCACGCCAAGATGGCAAGGACTGCTTCCTTGGTGAGGAAGAAGCAGGCCAAGTCAAGGCTCCGGGCTCTGCTGGCGAAGCAGAAGAGAGAGGCGGAGCTGGCGGCCAGGGATGAGCGCTTTGCTCAGATCAAGGCTGAGACTGAGGCCAGGCGCCAGGAGGAAATAGAGGAGCAACTGAGGCTGGCGACCAGGGGCAAAGGAAAAGCGTTCGAATCCACAAGTGCAAGGCCACCAGCACCAGCACCAGGCGAAATCTTATCTGAAGAAACTTTTGAACGCCTGCTGGTGATGGGCGCTGACAAGGATGTACTATCCCTTGTGGATGAGTACCAGCCGGAGGAGGAAACCACTGGTGGAGGTGACGACGTCCCACTGGCCGCGCAAGGGGGTGCCAGTGGAGGAGAAGAAGAGCGGGCGACCACCCCGGTACAACTTGCGAGCTTCTCGGATGTCAGTTCTGAATCCGAGGATGAAGAGGAACTAAGGGCTGAGGAGCCAGAGCAGGAGCCAGCTACGGAGGTGGTGCATCACTCAATGGTGCAGAGGATGGAGCCAAGGGATCTGTTCCCAGACATTGATAATAAGGCTCATCATCCTGCCAGTCGCCCCCGATCCACAGATGCCTCGACATCAACTTCCGGGCGACCAGCAGCATTCCCTACACCACCAGTTAGGCGTGCACGAACTGAAAGGCGCCCTTATATGCTCTGCATCCAAGAGCATCAACTGGTTGATGAGGATACCTTCCAGGCTCGAGTGACAGGGGTGCACCGGTGGGAGCAGCGCGGGGAGATGGCATTTCATAATTCAAGAGTGCCAGAGCCATCTGCATTCAACATCATACCTTTCAGCGGACTCCCCCACCAGTCGGTGTATGCCTCCAGAATCACTGACTGGTGCCTGCCCCTGCAGCCAGTGGAATATTACAACTCCACTCTCTATGAGTATGCTGAGAACATCACGGTGGAGGTGGAAAATGCCGTCAATGACGAGATAATATCCAGCTACCGTAGACTCTGGAGGGTGGATCCGGAACTATGTCTGGAGTTCCGGAGATGGCGAATTTTTGATAGATGCCAGCGCCTGCTGACTGTGGAGAAGCGGGCGGTTCTCTATGCCAGGCTGGGTCTTGGCTACTGGAGAGCGGAGGAGGAGTGGGCTAACGCTTTCATGGGCACCGATCCTGAATGCCCCCAGCAGCTGTCTACAAGGAGGATCCAGCGCCGTTTGCTGAAGATTGCAGAGTATAGGCGGCTGACTGGAAGCTCCGGCCTCCCGCCACGGCAAAAGGTCAAGTTACCTTTCCTCCAGTTCTGAGTCAGCAGTCGGGGGTACCAGCTGACGTACGCGCTCCGACGCCTCAAAGTGCTGGTTACCCTCTCAAGGATCCCTCCCTATCATGCTATCCTGTTCGACATGGCTGCCTGCGCCTTGCTGGTAGACCACATTGTGGAGGAGGATCCTTCTCGTGGTTTGTGGCTGACCCTTGCCGTCCCTCATGTTCCTATTGTCTCGGGCGATCTCGTCCCTGATTCTATGGACTGGCAAGTGGTGGAATTCACAGCCCCACTCATTTTTGAAGAAGTCCAGCCAGCTCCAGCAGCAGTGCCAGTGGTGGAATCAGCTGAGGAGCCAGCTGAGGAAGTACAAGTAGAGGCACCAGCAGCAGCTGCAGTGCCAGCGGAGGAGCCAGCCCCGATGGAGATATCAGCTGCATCTGAACCAGCAGCGGCTCCTTCCGCAACTGATGTGCCTTCCTCTTCCCTTGAAGTTTCAGCACAGCCTATCTCCGAGATCCATCCCCCTGCACAGCTTCTTGCATTCTTTGATGCCAGGATGGACCAGCGGTTCGCCAGCTTCCAAACCGAAATGACTCAGCAGATGGGGTCATTCACCGCTGGAGTGTCCTCCTTTTTGGCGCGGATCCAAGAGGGGGAAAGTGCGCGAGCACGAGCTGAGGCTGAGAGAGCCCGTCTTGCTGAAGAGGAGAGGAGGATAGCTGCTGAGGAAAGGGAGAAGAGCAGACAAGATATGGCAGCACTCACTGAGATCCTGAGGTCCTTTACCAGCAGAACTCAATCACCAGGACCATCTTCTCAGCCATAGTCTAGCTTCTTCATTTTGTTGTAAGTATTCATATCTCTAGACTAGTCAGTTGTCCTTCCTGTACTTGTTATTTCACATCATTAATGGATTGATTACTGACGGGTTGATGACAATTTCTCATTGTCCAACTAATGTCTACTGATTTTTACTTACCAGCTGAACTTACACATTTTGTGTAATCAGCACCAGCACTCCATTTGATATTTTTTTAATTCTAACCTGGCTCAGATTCTTACTTCATAATTTAATCGAGCAATATCTCTCCCAGTTTGAGGGGGAAGATCCTTAGGTTAGAGCTGATGTGAGGAAGTAGTTTCATGGGTTTAGATCTGATAGGTTTATTTGTAAAAACCCTGAAATACTCTGTAACTTTCCTCATCAGCTGAGTGCTCGCTGGTTAGGCTTTGATCGCACCAAAAAGGGGGAAATTGTTGGGAAAATTATCTAAGTTTCCCTTCCCCAGTTGATAGCTTAGATCTTTTGATTTGGTGTTTAAGTGTTTTGGTGGATCAAATCCTAAGTCCTACCAGCGTCAGTTTGTCTCTAGAATAGCTCTAGTCTCAAATGTAAAGTCCTGTTTAGGTCTTTTGAGTTGTAAGTCGTAGCTGATCAAGACTCATGCTGACACTGTTCATCAGCATGAGAATCTCTTACCTGGTGAAGGATTTCACCAGCAGACGACTGACAGACCCATGCTGACACTGTTCATCAGCATGGAGTCAAGAGCTAATGACTGGCTACTGTTCACCAGTTGGAAGGATTTCACCAGCAGGAGGCTGACAAATCCTACCAGCAGAATACGTGTTCTGGCTGACACTATTCACCAGCGGTGAAGCCACCAGTCATGGGAGATTCCAAGAGTTAACATCCAGACAAATTGGTAGACTAAGATTGTGCAAGCGCTAAGTCACCAGCAGAGACTGCCAGCACAAGATCACCAGTATGTTCTACCAGTCGGAGGTTACCAGCAGAATTGAAGATTCGCTCTCCCAGAGTCTTAGAGACAAAAAGAAGATTCGTCTGAGGAATATACTGACAAAGTATGACTTTAAGGGAGGATACCTTAAAGTCTATCAGTTCAAGACACCAGTTGTGATTCCTCGTACTGACGAAATAATGCCGTTCTGACACAAAGAGGTCTGCGTCAGAAAAAGCAGACACAGGTATGGCGTTTTCCTGAAATTCCTACCTGCCGCCGTCTGAAGTACATCCGAGGACAGAGACCCATTCCGGATGTGTCCAAACGGCTAGAAATTTGAATGGGATCCTGCGTCTATAAATAGGTCGGAGCTACCAACATTTAAGAGGCTTCCACGCTTGCACACTGGCTTACACGCTTGCATCCTGAACATTCAATACTCTCCAACTACCAAAAGAACGAACATTCATTGCAAGCAAGCAAGCATCTTTCGAGGCTTTCTTTAAAGCTTTTCCGTGTGTTGATATCTTTCAAACACGAGACTTTCAAGCTTCCTGCTTGTAAGTTTAGACCTCACTTGGTGTTCTTTCTCTTTCTGAGGAAGAACATAGCAGCTCTAGAGCCAGCCAGCTCTTGAGTTATTACGGGCAGTTTGCCGTAGAGGATTTACGTTCTTGGGAGAACTCAACACCCAACCAGTCAGAGGAGGAGGTTGAAGTGACGTGCTCGCACTCCATCCATCTGACGAGAGTTGAAGAAGGACAAGGACCGGGAGCGGTTGATCCAGTGGAATGGTAGACGGGGCATTTACCAGCTGGAGATAGATCGTAGGAACTTTGTACCGGATTACTCTTATAGTGAATTTCCAGTGAGTCGACTGGAGAGTGGACGTAGATCAGTTGATCGAACCACTATAAAAATCCTTTGCCTTTATCTGCTTTCAGTATTTAAATTTGTATTTGAAACCCAGCACTCAAGTGCTGGTGTATATCTGAAAACTGATAACTGTGCAAACTAGGCTTAAAATATTCTAAGTGTTGAGCTATCAGCTGACCAGCCAGTCGCCAGTCAGCTGAGTACTCATAGTGCCAGTTGACTTACCAGCTGACAAGGTCCCAGTCAGCTGAGTAACCAGCAGAGTGCAAGAAACGAACTAACACATTTTCCGCTGCCAAGTTATACACTCTGATAAACGGGGACCAACAATGACGTTAATCATGAGAGAACAAAGCACATCGATGTGAAGTTCCATTTTATAAGAGATGTGGTGGCAGCCGGAGAGGTCGAGCTGCACAAGGTCAATACTCTCGATAATCCTGCGGATATGATTACAAAGCCAGTTCCAAGTACTAAGTTTGAGTACTGTTCGGAACTGATCAAACTGTTGAAATTGAACCATAGAGGAGGGGCCAAGCCGAGGTGATATTGAGCCTAAGGTGGAGAATTGTTGGAGTAGTCTCAATATCTAGCTCGAAACGTAGTTCACTAGTGGGTCGAGACTGGGTCAATGTAGTTCGACGGAAGAGGGTTGAGCCGTGTTGGTCGAGGAACTCGATAAGCTGTTCGAGTTGGATAGATATGATAAATATATTGTGTATATCTTGTTTCCTTGTTAGACAAGATTTATCATTATTGGTATTAGATTTGGATAGGCATAAATCTATTTTAGATAGATTTAGATTTATATATATCTTACCATATCTAGGTTTTATATTCCTTATGTATTTAGGAATATCTCCCTATATATACCTTTGCTCCCCACCAATTGTAATTGTCATACTTTGTATTTTTTTCACCATAATAATATCATCACCAAGGAGGCTTGAAGAGTGGACGTAGAGCATAGCTCGAACCACTATAAATTCTTTGTGTTCTTTATTTTTCTGTTAGTTATTTGTGTCTGCAATCGCTTCAATTCACAACATATATAAATATGTATTCAATATTTATGTTTATATATTTAGTAATATAAAGAAAATTGCTTGCTACTTTATTTACCTTTTTCCCTAATAATATATCGCATTCTTTTTTTTCGCAAATTAAAAATGTAATTTTAAAAGGGGACGATCACGAGCCGAGTATTGCCTGGCACGAGCTTGAGTTCAACTTAAAAATTTCTATGCTCGAACTTGAGCTTGATTCGGTTGAGCTCAAATTTTTAAGCTCAAGCTGCACGCGGTGCCAAACTTTCTAAGCTAAAATCTTGTCGTTAAAGCACAATATTTTTAATTTAAAATAAAATTTATAATTATTTATTATTAAATAATAAATTTTGGATGTAAAATTTAAATTATATTAAGCTCGATAAGGCTCGTGAATCTAGCTCAACTCGGGCTCGAGCTCCATAAGACTCGCGAGCCTATCAAATCGAATGTCATGAAGCTCAAGCTCGAGTTCGACTCGATTAGTATTGAGTCAATTTCAAATTTCTCTCGAGCTGATCCTGAGTAACTTACAAGCTGACTTAACTCATTCTCACCCCTATTTTCAAATCAAATGGTATCATTTAATTTTAGGTGAAAACAACGTATTGGAAACATATTTATTTTATAAATAAAAAAACATTCGTTGTATTAAGATGAATATTATAAAATACGTATTTTATGTTCACAATTTAATACTATTATATCAAATATTAATTATTATAATACGTGAATAATAAACTATCGAATTTGTTATACGCATTAATCTTATCGCCTTATTCACTTGCAAGTGCGCCTCCCTAACTAATCTAAATCGAGATTCTAGTCAGTTTTCGAAGACTTACTCTTTAAATGAATTATAAATAGTGTAAATATATGAAAATAGTCAATTTTTTTATAAAAAAACTTTAAATGGTCAGTATTATATACACATATAAGAAATAACCAAATTTGTGTGAACTTTCATAATTGTCCTTATTATTAACCTAATTTTTGCATTTTTTTTTAATTTGGCCAATCTTTTTGTTATCAATTGTTATTATTCAGAACTCAAAAAAATTCAAAATAATTGTTATTACTCAAATTAATATTAAAATATATTTACCAAGTTTTATTTTGATATTTAATCTAGTTTTCATTTTACATTTATCATTTAGTTTGTTATTACAATATATGATTTGCAATTATATATGTTTGCGATTAAATTTTCAATATATAATTTGGGATCTTAAAATTAAAATTTCAAATATTGTTAACGCAAATTAAAGGATTATTTGAAGACATGTTTGCGATGTGCTTTTATAATTATTTTAAAATTAAAATTAGTATATGTAAATTAAAAGATTTACTGTGAGTTGTGACCACTTTCTTTCTATTTTTTAATTGTAGTTATAATTAAATCAATATATCTGCTATAATTTATAAAAAACTAAAAATTCATTAATATAATTATAATATTAATTATTTAAATTAAATAGCAAAGTGCTATTTGCAAATATAATTATAGTGTTTGTGACACATTTGAGATTTCTAAAATATTCATTTTAAATTATTTTCTTAAAGTTAATCAAATTTAACATTAAATAAATATAATTATTTATATTTGAAAATTAAATTGCTGATTTACGAAAACTTTTCTATTTTGTTTCCGATTTAACAAAATTTCACAAAATTTGATGAAATCATTTGCTATTTTTAATTAATAAAGCAAAATGTCAAAAGGTGTCGATTAAAAATCAGAAATCGAAAAAAAAATCACAACAATTTTTATTTTAAAAGTCACATAATTACCTATACATAACAAACAAACTTTAAAAGAATACTTTAGTTGAATGTTATTTAAGTAGAGGGAGTCAAACATGAGGGTAGTTTTGAAAATTGGCTATTTTTTGAATGAATATATATTAGTGGCTATTTAAGGATTTTATATAATAAAAATAATTATTTAAGATTTTCACTCTTATAAATACGAGTTTCTGGCTCTTTCCTCCTTGACGACAATTCATATTTCATGCATGCTTGCAGATTCTTTTTTCTTCTAGAAGGAAGAGTAAAATTGAAGTGTTTTGGGTGGTAAGAGGTGCACTTCCACTTGTAGAAGTGTTACTCATGTTTTGATTAACTAATAGTTACATGTGACAGCTTATTACTAGTTGGAAGTTAGAGGAGGTTATGAAGAGATACTCATCCTTTTCCTTATTGACGACGCGGAATACCGCGTTGTCTATATTTCTATAGATAACGTGATATTACGCGTCGTCTATTAGCATTTTCTTATACACTACACATATATGGACAACGCCGTATATGAAAATAGATAACGCGATTCTTGCGTCGTCTATTGGCTTATTTCTTGTAGTGAGCTCTAAGAATCAGTCTCATGATACCTGGGGTGTGGGTTTCTTGTGAAGAAAGTGCAGTCAAATAAGTTTTCAAAAAGTCCTGCAACCACAAAGAAGTTTAATAGCTTGAACAACCAAGGAAGTTATCAGAAAAAAGAGTTCAAGAATCATGGATACCAAGCGAAATATAAACCCCAGAATAAGTGGAATGAGAACAATCTTGAAGTGGATAAGTAGTTGGGTCATCTAATTAAGGATTGTACAATCTTGAAGGAGAAGAATCAATAACTTAGTAGTTCAAACTCAGTCAAAGTCTTGGAAAGCGCTAGAGATAAGGTGCTTAATGTCACAGACATCCCTAAAGATGATGGGTAGATCCTTGATTCAAGATGTTCTTTCCACATGTGCTAACATGTGGAACGGTTTGTTCATCTTGATTAGGAGGAATGTTGGAATTGAAGAAACAAGGAGTTATTGAGTTTAGTGGAAACACTGACTTGAAAGATTGCGAAGAATGCCAACTATCTAAAGGCTAGAAGCTGCCTTACCAACCTGCTATCAAAAGGAATGAACAATTTCCGGAATATATACATGTTGATCGTTGGGGTCATACGATGACTGAATCACTTGGTGGAGCAAACAATTTCCTATCAATTATTGATGATTGTTGAAGGAAGGTTTTGATTCATTAATTGATAAGTAAGGATCAACTAGCACAAAAGTTCAAAGAATGGTGCTGCAAGTTGAAAATGAAAACGATCTAAGGGTGAAATAATTGAGAACAGATAACCGCCTAGAGTTCACCTCTGAGATGTTTGAATCGTTTTGTAGAAGCAAAGGCAACAAATGGTACAAGACAGTGCCTTACAACCCACATCAAAATGGGTTGGAAGAGAGAATAATAAAAACACTGTTAGAAAAAGTGAGATATATGCTTTTTGAGTGAGGGTTGTCAAAGATATTCTGGGCTGAAGCCTTGTCTAGAGCATGTTACTTGGTCAATAGAAGCCCATCAACTGCTCCAAATTTAAGAACTCCAGATGAAATCTGGTATGGTAAACCACCATTCTATTCACATTTGAAGGTCTTTGGGTGTTTAGCCTACTCTCACATTAGGCAAGAAAAATTGGAAGCTCGAGCTCAGAGGTGCATTATACTAGGATATCCAAGGGATATGGACATTGGTGTATTGACCCTAGTAATTAGAAGATTGTGATAAGCATGGATGTTACTTTCAATTAAGCAAGATTGCCCCTAAAGGAAAAATTAAAATAAGGTCTTCTCTTCAGAAACTGAGAAAGAAGATGAAGATAAAAACAATTGCCAACAATAGATGAAATCTGATGCTAAGACTGTTGGGATTATATACTGAAAGCATATATGATTAAGTGTTTTGTACACTGGTCTTCATATATGTGTCCGCAACAATACTCGCTGTCTGATAGAACAAACATACAACGAACCATAATATCCTATTATCTCGCCTATAGGGATGATCATATGGTGTGTAGGAGATCACAGAGGATCATATGAGTCGTTTGACCTAGCGAGATATAAACAGTATCACAGCTGAGACGGTCCCTGGATAGGCTGTCGGTCTAAGCTGCGGCACATCGGTTCATAAGTGGGCTTATCCTAGCTACTTGATGTGTCGGTACATTGTTATGTATTGGTGGGATCAACAGTGGGATGTGCCATTCACATTGACATACGAATGAGCCAGATCCCTAACATACTTCCTATGATCTTAAACCTAACTGAAGGATAAGGGGCACACACAGATTGACCACACTTTAATTTACTAGAGTGGCGAGTCTTACATGTACTCTAATACTTGTATTTTGGGTGTTGGCAATTTGTGTGTGGCCTGCTTAGTCTGGATGTTTTGGTAAGTATATCCGTTTCAGGATGGTGACATTCCCTGATGAGCTCACAAGGTTCATTATGCTAAACCCTGCAGGTTGAATTATTTAATTCAGGCATAAGTGAAAATGAGTGAGTGGTGTAACTCAGGAAATAAGAGATTAATTAATTGTGGCT
>JAPKLW010009517.1:0-12178 GCA_026898455.1 Plectranthus barbatus | reverse complement strand
GTGCAACAGCAGATAATGAGCGGTAGGAATATTAAAGATGCTAAATTTTTGATAGCAAAACTCACCGTTTCGTTATGCTGAACAAAATCGCGTGTTTGTGTATGGTAGATATGATTTTGAGATGAACATAATATTTTGGGGTCTTTATTTTAAGAGACTGTATTTTAGGAGATATATATTTGAATATAAGATATTTTAATTTAAATTACATATATAAGGATAAAATCAAAATATTATATTTTATTTTTTTAAAGTGGCTGTACAGAGTAAAAAGATGGCTATGTTTAGAATCACCCTAAAGTTAAATGTTTATAAAATATAATCAAATGGCAGTAATATAACTTTTGGATTTTAGAATAAAAATAATATACAATAAAGTTATAAAATAAAAATTTCTAAATTAAAATTGAATATTCATAAAATGCGCGGGTGATGAAATAATTAATTTTAGATGGATGAATAAATAACAAAACTCATTCTGAAATGAAAAATCAGCCAAATGAAATAAAGAATATTAACGTAATTATAAAATTCAATCATAAAAATTAAGTATTAAATAGAAGAATAAAATAAATAAATAAATAAAATAAATGTTTGCTGTTGCTGGTACGAAGCTACTCCATTTTTATATTTTATGCATTGAATATTCACTAAATTCAAGTTTTTTAATTTGAATTTCAAAATGACAGTCATTGATAACGTAAAGCTTTGTATTGATTTTTAAATTTATAATTTTTGTGTAATGTGTCAGAGAGTTGAAAACATTTTTATAAAATAATATAGTGGGTTGTGAAATTGATTGTGAATATTGCTTGGATATGGGTTGTAAATATTGGATGGGCTAGTGCTACATAGTAAATAGATTCAGTCTTTTTCTTAACTGCATGTACATGGCTTGCTTGGCGGTATTTTTCCCAGTGTTGTAAAAAACGGTTAATACGGCCGCCTAGGCGCCGTATAAGCGCTAGGCGGCCACAAACGTACCGAAAAATGCTTGTTCGGAGGCTCTATACGTATTAAAAATTGTTCTGTGCCGATGCGGCGCCTAGGCGCCCTGTGCGGGCTACACGGTACGGCTATGCGGGCGATGCGGTGCGAATATACGGGCGGTGCGGATTTTGTACGGGATGCAAAATTTTGTTTAATTAAAATTTAAAAACATAAATAAATAAAATTGTAAATAGTTAAAATATTTTTTGTTTTTTTTTTAATTTAGTTAGAATATTATTATTATAATACTTTTAGGGTTTGGAAAAGGAAATTTAATGTTTCAACTTCAGTCGTTTCTCTTTCTTCACGCAGCACCGCAGTTTTTCTTTCTCGTTTCTCTTCAGTCGTCAACCACAGCCCACCGCAGTCTGGTGTTGGGAGATTTGAATGTTTGAAAAATTAATTCAAATTTTTTTCTTATTATTCCAGTTTATTTGTCTTGGTTTCAAAACATATTCGAAAAGTACTTGTCATCTACTGTAAACATATTATATTTTATACTTTCTTTAAATATCTTTATAAATTAACTTTTAAAGTTTTTTTAAAAAAGTTTCTCATCCTCTCAATAGTACTCCTAATTTCTTGATCACTTTTATAAATTAGTGTTAGTTGTTGAATTAGATTAGTTTTCACAACACTTTCATAAAAGTTTGAATGAATATATTTTTTATTTTCGATAAGAAATCTTCTTTTTCAAAGGAAGATCTTTTGAGCAATTTAGCTACAAAAATTAAAATAATCTTAAATAGAAAGACTCGTATAAAATTAAAAAGTGTAGAAATTCCTTGCAGCTGAATTCATTTACTTTGATTTCAAGTTTGTGAAATCTTTTTGCTGAAATATAAGTATGATTTCACGATGATTTCATTTGAAGTGGGACTTGAAAATTGAATGAATTGCATCCACAAAAAAAAAAATCATAATTTTCTGTAGATTAAAAAAAAATGGTGAAACAAAAGTAATAAAGAGAATATAAATTAATTAATACAATCTTAGAGAGAAAGACTTGCAGAAAAAAGACTCAAAATTATTTATCTTTTTGCTGAAACGTAAGAATGCTTACATGATGATTTCATTTCAGGCGTGACTTAAAAATTGGATGAATAGGATCCACAAAGAATTTATCACCATGATTTTATGTAGATTTAAAGAAAATTCATGAAATAAAAGAAATACAAAGAATATAAATATTGTAGAAGAAAATGAAATATGTTTGTCGAACTTTTGTGATTTTTGTGTATATAAATTGAGTTTGCACGGTCAACTCAGATTTGTGGTGACTTTCGTGTGTTTGTGGGGGAGGATATAGAATGTGGGATTCATTCTCAAATAATAAATATGCAACGTTAAATATATATTTGTTGTAGTAAACTATTTTTATGCGATTAAATAAATAAATAAAAAATAATAAAGCGGGATCAATTATTGTAGACTGCTCTATTTAATATATATATATATATATATATATATAGATTATTATTTTACCGGTGTGTTGCACAAAATTATTAGATTGAAGTATTGTTAAGAAAATATAATTCTATCAAGCATTTAATTTTAGTAAACCAATATGTCACATATAGGTGTAAATATTATATATAATAGTTATGTGATTGAGCAATATGATTAAGAGTATATGTTTTCAACCTAATGTACCCACGCTTTATGTTTTTAAAATAACTTAATAAATTATAATTTCAATAAAATAAAAAGATACCCATGTTTATATTTTTTTAATATATAGATAATACTAATTTTAAATAGCATAAAAAATCAAACTGATATCCTCACATTTTATGTATTTTAGCATAAAATAAAAAACACTAAATAAAATAAAATAGAAAAATCAAAAGGATATACCCACATTTTAAACGTTAACAGTCATGCCAGTTATTTTTCTAATTACAGAAAATAATTAATTTGTAGCAAATTTACAAAAGATAATATATAAATTATATATATAAATATATATATATATATATATATATATAATAACTTTATTAATGTTATATTAATCTATCTTATTAATTTATTAATACTATTAAATGTTACCATCTTACGATTTTTGAAATATAAAATTTTAAAATAATTTTATTTGTAATCGTCATTTAGTTTGACATGTTATTGCATAAATCTAATTATAGGTTGATTACCGAATTTATATAAATTATTAAAATATTGATAAAAAATAAAGTATTTGATAATTTATGGAGATAATTATCTTTTATTATGAAATATGGAAATTGAAAACAAGACGTGACTATATTTATATGACGAAATTGATTATTATGATTATAATTTATATTTATTTGATTAATCATAATCTATATAATATATTAAATGAAAATAGTCTTGTAATACCCCGTGTACAAATCTGACCCTGTAATTCTTATTCGGATTTAATAAAGCAAATTATTCTCAATTTTGGCGGATTTATTTCATGAGTTCAATTAAGGATTTAATTATTTCTATTGGTTATGAATGTAATTTTATAATTTGAGGATTTATCATGGAAGTACATTGTGATAATGAAATGAGATAAATCATAAAGTATGAATTATGAAGAGATAAGGAGGAAATAATAATTGGAATTTCAATTAAGTGGAATGATTTGATTTGAATTAAGGAATTTAATGGATATATATATATATATATTTATATATATATATATATATACACATAATTATGTGTATAATTGAGGAAAATGGAGGAATTATAATATATATACAGTTATATTATAACATTTCCACTTTATTGTATAATTTAGAGAGAGAAAGAGCAAAACTCCCAAACCCCACCCTCCAAACCCCGTCAGCTTTCCGACGAAATTCCGGCCAACTCCGGCCATCTACGACCAAGCCGACGACACCATTGGAAATCTCTCGTTCCCAGCTTCGATTTGAGTACTCGTGGGCGCCGAGAGGACGAGAAACGAGAGAGATATTGAAGAGAGAAGTTGAGGTGGGTATGTTAATTCGATTTTGAGATTTAAGGGTTGAATCTTGAGTTGTTGGCTTTGAATCCATGTTTTGATGTTCGATTCATGTTCCCCATCGTGTGTAGATTGTTCGGACGTCAAGAAACTCGAGTTTTCTCGCCGGAAATTGCGTCCTTCGCCAGAGAGAGAGAAGTTTCCGGTGAGCTTCTTTCACCTCACGTTTTTGCATTCGAATTCGTGTTTGAAGTCTAGAATCGTGTTCTAGGGAGTCCAAGGATTGATAATATGTGATTTCATGTGTAATCGGATGAGTAGATCGGGTTTTATGTCGAATCTCAGGGTGGAAACCGGCGAGTTCGTCGGAGAAGACGACTCATCCCGAACGGGACGGGAGCATCCCGCTCGGGATAGTCATTCCATTCGGGATGGAAGGGTTCCGCTCGGGACATCCATCCCGCTCGGGATGGGTGTGTCCCGCTCGGGACAGGCTGCGGCCCTTCCGAAAAATATGGTTTTTCGATCCGTTTCAAATTGTTTTTGATCCATGAGTTCAATGTACGATTATAAGAGCATATTAAGTGTAAAATAAATGTTGGATTATGAGATGGAGAGTTAGAATTTGATTTATCATGTTTAATGGGAATTGAGGTTTATGGATCAAAGGTTGAAGCTTGTTAGAGAAAAATTGAAGCATGTTGGTGATTAAATCTTGGAAACAAGTTTGGATTATGTAGAGTGTGTGTTGAGAGTTGGTTGAGTGAGATGTTGTCCTAGATCATCCATCCTAATTAGTTGTATACTATTATTATTGTAGGAAGATAATTCATAAGGAGATCGAGCTCAACTACACGATTAACAAGGAAACATCTAAACAGTAAAGGCTTAACTCAAGGCTTAAATTGATTGCTATGCATAAACTGTTTTGTGTTTCATATCTGTACCTCTGTAAGTAGACGCTTTCAGAGAGATTATTTAATGAGAATGATCCAGGAATTACCTGTGCTAATCTCATTAAAATAAGGATAGACGTCCTATTCAGAGCGCTTGACGGTGTGATAGGTAGTTCAGCGGACGTGCTGATACCTAAGGGTAGAAATAAGGATGGATTCTAAAATTGATCGGGTCTCAAAGGATTATTCTGAGACTTGTGCACAAATTGATGATAGTGGGTTGAGTGGCTTGTCCATTCCCAGCTACTCATCGTAACGTGGAAGTGGGCAAGCTTCCCATTACACAATGGTAAACAGCTATGTTAACATGGTAGATAGCTGGCGAGCAAATGAAAATGATTTATATAACACGGTTCTTTTCAACAAAACCCCGTGTTTATCTGCGTGAGTTGCATAGCATTCATATATAAAATGTATGTTTTTGGGCATATTTCCATTGGGTACATTAGTACTCAGCCCCTCGTATTATTTCTAAAATACGCAGGTTAAGCAGCGAGGATGGAGGAGCAGCGGTGTAAAGATGACACATGAAATTGTTAAGCTTTTGAAAGATCCTGAGATATGCATCTTCATATGCATATCTCCACTACGCTTATCACACCACTGCACCACGCTCTGAACTGTTTCCCTTCCTGTGTGTTTGAATGTTCCGAAGAATCAAAAGTTTAACTCTTTACATTGTTGTTTTACAAATGAAGTTCTTATCTTTAGTAAATAAATGTTTATCAAGTCTCTTGTTCAAGTCTTCCGCTGAATTTGATTTATAAAATGTTTGAAAAATTGTTGACCATGACTGTAGCGTGCCCCAAAGTTGGGAAGGTCAGTTAGGGGCGTTACAGAAGTGGTATCAGAGCTTTAGGTTTTTAAATGGTTTTGAAACTGTCTTGAAACTGTTTTGAAAACTTCAACTTTTAAAATGTTTTTGATATTGGGAACTGATTGAAGTGACTGCTCGTGCTTTACACCCTACTCCATCCTGCGCAACCTGAGGTACATTTTGAAAATTTTAGTTTACCTGCTTGCAAAAGTTGTTTGATGACTTGGTCATTTGAAAAGTTTGATTGAAGGACGTTTTGAAAAGATAGCTCAATTTTTATTGTAGTTATAAATTGTTTGAAAGTATTTGGTGTATTGATCGAAAGTGGATTGAAAATGATTTGAAAATAGTTCATGTGTTGAACAAGGATTGTTTGAAATGTATCTGGAAAGTATGAGCTGATTTTGTGTCTAATATGGACGTACTAGCCTTTGCTATAAGTTGAATGGAAGAAATTGGTTGACGCCATATGATGTGAAATCTTTTGTTTGTGAAAAGTTTTTGACGAAACTGTTTTGTTTTGACGCCGATGAGGTGACCTTATGAAAGTATTATATCAAAATGGGTGATTTTGAAATATGTTTTGCAAGCAGTGTAAAACTTGGTGTTAATGCCTAAAAGATGGGTTAATCGTGAGTTGAGCTGTTAAAATGAAGGTATAATTGAACTAACCTGGGAGGTTAGATTAGGATGGAACAGGATTTATTGACTAACTGTTACGCTTTGAAAAAGTCCTAATTGGATGGATAATGATGATCTTGGTTAGGAATTGAACTTTTATTGGTGTTGTTGTGGGTGATGTGAAACAAGACCCACAGTCTTGGTTGAACGTGGAAGTATCTGAGTTATATGTAGTTTGGTTTGAGTGTGAACGGTGGGTGGATCACTACTCACATGTCTGAGAATACTTTGTGCATGAAATGCACTGATGGTGATTTCGTTATTTGCATACAATTAAGTTATGCTATATTTGTTTTATGATAGCTTGATTAAGCGACTTAGGTCTTAAAGATATATTATTGTTTGTGTAGAATCAAGTACAAAGTACTAGAAATGATTGTGATTCTGTAATGTGAAGCATTACTTGAGGATAACCTAGAACTGATATGATGAGTCATGTTTCGTCCACATGAACATGGGTGAACCGAGTTATACCTTCGTATGCAAGTAGAATTTCTACTAGTTAAGTATAGTGGATGATCAAGCACATTATTATAAATTCTATCAAACCGGATCGAGCGGGAACTTGAAAGGGAGCTAGTAGTACGTTGATATAGCTTAATCTCGCGAATTGAGTATAAATGAGTAAAACTATGGATACTGTTGAACCAGAAATATCTCAGAGTCAGTTTGCGATTAAACTTCCAATCTAGTTCGGGAAAACCCAAAATATCTCGAGAAGGTGTTAATGAAAGGTTTACATTATTGCCTAGAGACACCTATGGGTTGATGATGATGTATTATGTGGTATGGAGCATGGAGAAAGGACGAACATTATGTGTTATTGTACCTTGACTTTCGTTTTATGTTGTATTAGTTGTTACCATGTTCTATGAATATTGAGTTTGTTGGATGATGGCGTGATTTAGAATTTGATGCGTTGTTTCGCTAAAGGTTATCTATGTCAGTACTAATTAAATTATGACGTTACAGAATATCCGGGACCATGGAAAATCCAGAACGTGGAAAGGGTCACGGCCGTGGAAGAGGCCGAGGCAGAGGACGTGGAAGGGGTCGAGGAATAGCAATTCCTCAAAATGATTTCGAAGCCCCGATAGGGGAAGAAGCCCCTATGTTTCATAACTCTGAGGAATATGAAATTCTATCGGATGGAGATATTATTACCATGTCGGGTGCAGATCACCAGCCCTCACCTGAAAGAGTGACTGTTATATCATCTATCAAGCTTGTAGAGACCTTCCACAAGCAACAACCACCCACCTTCAACGGGACAGGAGGTCCTGCAACTGCGGAGGACTGGGTGAGAGAATTGGAGAAAATCTTCCGACATTTGCAATGCACGGAATCGAAAAAGGTGAATTGTATGGTTTACCAACTTAAAGGAAAGGCAGATCGATGGTGGGAGACATATGTGAAATCTCTAGGACCAGCTGAGCGACAATAGATAGATTGGGAGAGCTTCAAGGGGGCTCTCTACGAGAAATTTATCCCAAAGCAATATCGAAAAGATAAGGAGATCGAATTTTTCTTGCTAGAGCCGGGCAAGATGACTATTGAAGAATATGACACGAAATTTGGCGAATTACTACAGCTTGTGCCGCATCATGCGGATACACCTGAGAAAATGGCAGACAAATTCAGAGAGGGTTTAAGAGAAGACATTCGTACGCAGTTGTCTACAATTAAAGGATTGAGTTACCAGGAATTGTTACGTATGGCTCTGGATATTGAAGCCTCAAAGAATAAGAAAAAGATGCCTACATGGGGAGATCAGGAACCCCAGCCTTCAGCCCCGACACAGAAAAGAAAGTGGGAAGACACTCCAAGGCAATCTTACCAGGGTCAAAGTAGTCAAAAATGCCCAAATCAAGGAAAGTATCAAAACTTCCAAGGGCGCAATTTCAAACAGACCTATCAAAGGTTCAATACACAGACGACTCCCAAGAATGAGCAGAGAAACATGGAATTGCCGAACTGTGGCAACTGTGGAGGAAGACACACATGAGAGTGCCTGAAGGGAGTTAACAAGTGTTTTAATTGTGGAGGTACGGGAAATTTTGCAAGACAATGTTCTTCACCCCAAACTCAGCAAAGAAGCCGTCTGAACTTTCCGAAGTCGGCCAGACAACAGCTGAAAGCGATCGGGGATAATCGCCAGCTTTGGAGAGGAAATGCTGGTAATCGAGGAGGAGGTAGATAGAATTGCCAATCACCATAGAGACAAGGGAAATCTCGCAGGTATAGGAGTTATTAATGATATACCTGTTATGTTATTATTTGTCACTGGAGCATCCCATAGCTTTATCTTATTTGCATACGTTGAGATATTAGAACTTAAGGTAGAGAAGAGCAATCATGAACTTAACATAGCAATGCCTTCCGGAGAAATAACTACTACTATCTTAGTATACCTTAATCTGAGAATCAGATCATACGAACATAAGATTCTAGTGGCTGAGACGAATGTGATGAACATGTATAACGTAGATGGGATTCTAAGAATGGATTGGTTGTTAGAATGTAAAGTGACGATCTTGTGTCACGAAAGGAATTATTATTTCACAGCCAGGAAACAAAGAATCATTTGTTTATGGATTTAGAAGTAGGCAACGTGTGCCAGTTATTTTAGAACGTGCCAGACACGACCGAGAACCGAACATTCTTGGTATAATTGGAAGAAGAGGAGAAGCTTAAATCTACAGTCCAAGATATACGAGTAGGAAAGGAGTTGAGGACGTGTTTCAAGAGGAGTTATCAGGTTTGCCGCCAGATAGGCAAGTGAAATTTCTGATAGATTTAGAATTATTGGACATGGATTCTATTCGACCGAGTGTATAACATTGGGAAGCACCAGTATTATTTGTCAAAAGAACGATGGCTCGGTAAAAATATGCATCGACTATGGAGAGTTAAACAAATTGACATTGAAGAACCGTTATCCTTTATTGAGAATCGATGATCGGTTTGATCAGCTGAGAGAAGCAAGCATGATTACCAAGATTAACCTTCGATCAAGGTATCATTAATTGAAGATTAAGAAGGAGGACATTCCGAAAACGGCCATCCGAACAAGATAGGACCATTGAGTTTATAAGGATGCCATTTGGACTCGCGAACGCACCTTCAATGTTCACGAACTTGAAAAATAGGGTATTTCATCCTTATATCGATAACTTTGTTTTAGTATCTATCGATGATATTCTTATCTACTCGAAGAGTGAAAGAGAACACGAACAATATCTCAAGACGATACTACAAACTCTTAGGAATGAGAAGTTATACGCCGAATTCAGCAAGTGTGAATTTTGGCTAAGAGAAATGACATTTCTTGGTCACATCGTGTCAATAGACAGTATTAAAATAGATTCAGGGAAAATCCAGATGCTAACGAAGTGGAAGTCACCTATTACCTGAATAAGATAAGAAGTTTTCTTGGATTAGCAGGTAACTAAAGAGAATTATGAGAACTACCCGAAGATTTCAAAAATTGATGACACGACTAATTCAGAAAGTAACAAAAGTTGAATGGATAGGAGGATGCGAGAAAAGATTCTGAAAATTTAGATAACTCTTGACAAATGCACCAGTCTTGGCAGTCCCAGAGACAGGTAAAGAATTTTGAGGTATACACTGACGCATCCAAGAATGGATTAGGTTGTGCATTAATGCAAGATGGAAAAGTAATAGCGTATATATCAAGATAGCTAAGACCGCATGAACTGAAGTACCCGACTCATGACTTTGAGTTAGCAGTAGTAATCCATGCGTTGAAGATTCGAAGACACCATCTCTATGAAGTCAAGTGTGCCATATTCACGGATCATAAGAGCTTGAAGTACTTCTTTGAGTCGAAGAACTTTAATATGAGGCAGAAGAGATGGCTTGAATTAGTCAATGATTATGATTTAATAATAAACTACCACCCAGGCAAGGCAAACTCCATAGCTGATGCCTTGAGCCGGAAGGGAGAGGCTCAATTAGGTTGTATGCTTATAAGAGAGGACGGTTTGAGCATAGAATTCAAGAAACTTCATCTTGAAGTTATATCACCCTCAGAAAGAAAGAGATATGACGTAGCAGCTCTAACTGTTGTGCCAGATTAAAGGGAGAGAATAATGGAGGCACATAGAAAAGATATGGATCTCGAGAAGTTACGATAAAAGGATCATAATCAAACAGTCAGGAGAGTACAGAGAGGCATCTGACGGTGCATTGATGTTCAGAGACAGAATTCTTGTGCCGAGTAGTAAAGAAATGAGAAACGAGATCATGAGTGAAACTCATGATACGCCGTACATCGCTCACTCAGGAAGTACAAACATGTACCAAGATTGGAAAACCACGTTGTGGTGGGACGGTATGAAGAAAATGTAGCCTTGTATGTGGAGAAGTGCCTAGCATGCCAGCAAGTTAAGGCCTTACATCAACGACCATATGGTAGATTACAACCGATAGATATTCCCAAATGGAAATGGGAACATATCTCCATGGACTTTATTACATGATTGCCAAAGTCGCAGAGAGAAAATACGGCTATATGGGTTATAGCGGATTGTCTAATGAAGAGTGCTCACTTTTGTCTATCCAAGTGACTTATGGATCATATTAGTTGGCACAGCTGTACGTATGAGAGATTGTCAGACTACATGGAGTATCGGTATCAATTACGTTTGACAGAGATGCAAAGTTCACATCTCGATTTTGGATGATTCTACAACAGGAGTTGGGAACGCGCCTAAATTTTAGTACGGCGCTTCACCCACAAACAGATGGCCAATCCGAGAGGACCATCCAAACTATCGAAGATATGTTGAGAACGGTTGTCCTCGATCGAGGAGGAAATTGGGAGCTAAGTTTGCCGTTAATCGAGATCGCTTATAACTACAGTTACCCAGCGAAGATGGGGATGGCTCCGTATGAGACTCTGTATGGAAGAAAGTTTCGCTCGCCACTATGTTGGGATGAAGTGGGAGAAAAGCAAGTTCTTGGGCCTGACGCCATCAGTGAGATGATTGAAATCGTTCGTCAGATTCAATATCGAATTAAAGAGGCTCAGAGTAGGCAGAAGTCCTATACTGACTCAAGGAGAGTCGAGTTACAGTTTGAAGTTGGGGACAAAGTATTTCTTAAAATCTCGCCTTCTAAGGGAATCATAAGATTCGGAGTAAAGGGAAAGCTACGACTGTGTTTCGTAGGATCCTACGAGATTTTATAGCGCATAGGTCCAGTGGCCTATCGTTTGGCTTTACCTCCGAGCACGGGTAATGTGCACAACGTTTTCCACGTGTCTCGGTTAAGAAAATACGTGTATGACCCTAGACACGTGATTTGGCAGGAGGAGATTGTTTTGAACTTAGATTTGCATTATGAAGAAATGCCAGAAGCAATTTTGGACCGGAAAATACAAGAATTGAAAACCAAGTCAATTCCTTGTATCAAAGTATTATGGAGCCACCACGGGTGTGAAGAAGCAACATGGGAGCTTGAGGAGAAAATGAAACAAAAGTATCCCAGCTATTTGAAGCATTTTAAAATTTCGGGACGAAAATTTTTATAAGGGTGAGGGGAAGTAATACCCCATGTACAAATCCGACCCTGTAATTCTTATTCAGATTTAATAAAGCAAATTATTCTCAATTTTGGCGGATTTATTTCATGAGTTCAATTAAGGATTTAATTACTTCTATTGGTTATGAATGGAATTTTATAATTTGAGGATTTATCATGGAAGTACATTGTGGTAATGAAATGAGATAATTCATAAAGTATGAATTATGAAGAGATAAGGAGGAAATAATAATTGGA
>JAPKLW010009516.1:0-12181 GCA_026898455.1 Plectranthus barbatus | reverse complement strand
TGGCACAAGAGCTGCTGTGAACTTCCTCGGAAGAGAAAGAGCACCAAGGAGATCAGTAACTTACAAGCTGGAAGCTTGAAGTCTCGTGTTTGATAAATCAACACACGGATAGCCTTTAGAAAGGCCTCGAAAGTGTTTTGCTTGCTTGCAATAAAGTTTCAGACTTTCGGTAGTTGAGCGAGGGAGAAGAGTATTGAATGTTGATGGATCCCAGGTATTTATAGACGCGGGATCCCATTCAAATCTTCTAGCCGTTTGGACACATCCGGAAAAGGTCTCTGTCCTCGCATGTCCTTCTGACGGCGGCAGGTATGTTTTTCCGGAAAGTGCCATACTTTTGTCCGCTTTATCTGACATTGATCTCTTTATGTCAGAACAGCACTATTCGTCAGTACGAGGAATCGAGACTGGTGTCTTGTAACTGATGGACTTTAAGGTATCCTCCTTAAAGTCATACTCTGTCAGTTAATTCCTCGACGAATCTTCTTTTTGTCTCTAAGACTCTGGGAGAGAGAATCTGGAATTCTGCTGGTAACATCCGACTGGTAGATCATTCTGGTGATCTTGTGCTGACAGTCTCTGCTGGTGACTTGCGCTGGCACAATCTAAGTACCAATATGTCTGATGTTAACTCTTCTTGGAATCTCCCATGACTGGTGAAATCACCGCTGGTGAATAGTGTAAGCAAGGACACGTATTCTGCTGGTAAGATTTGTCAGCCGCCTGCTGATGAAACCCTTCCCAACTGGTGAACAGTAGCCAGTCATTAGCTCTTCTCATGCTGGTGAACAGTGTCAGCACGAGTCTTTGTCAGCCGCCACCTGATGAAACTTTTCCCAACTGCTGAACAGTAACCAGTGGTAAGCACTTCTCATGCTGGTGAACAGTGTCAGCATGAGTCTTGATCAGCTGCGACTTACAACTCAAAAGACCTAAACAGGACTTTACATTTGAGAACTAGAGCTATCTAGAGACAATTGACGCTGGTAGGACTTAGGATTTGATCCACCAAAACTAAGATCTATACAAGTAGCTACTGAGGGAGGGAAACTTAGACAAATTTCCCAACAATTTCCCCCTTTTTGGTGCGATCAAAGCCTAACCAGCGAGCACTCAGCTGATGAGGAAAGTTACAGAAGATTTCAGGGTTTTACAAATAAGCCTATCAGATCTAAACCCATGAAACCACTTCCTCACATCAGCTCTAACTAAAATCTTCCCCCTCAAACTAAGAGGGATATTGCTCGTTTAAAATATGAAAATTGAGATCAGAGCAAAAATAGATTTAAAGTATGTAGACGAGTGCTGGTGCTGATTACACTGGATGTGTAAGTTCAACTGGTAAGTAAATACTTGACAATTGTTGGACAATGAGAGGTTGTCATCAACTTGTCAGTCAGCATTCCATTAGTGATGGAGCAATTACAAGTACAGGAATTGGTAACTGACTAGACTAGCTGATACATATTTACTTACAACAAAATAGAGAAACTAGACTATGGCTTGGATGATGATCCTGGTGATTGAGTTCTCGCGCTTGTGATAGACCTCAGGATCTCTGTAAGTGCGGCCATGTCTTGTTCTCTCTTCAGCCTTTCCTCAGCAGCAATCCGTCTCTCTTCCTCAGCAAGTCGGGCTCTCTCTGCTTCAGCCAGTGCTCGCACCCTTTCCCCCTCTTGGATCCGCGCCAAAAAGGTGGAGACACCGGCGGTGACGGACTCCATTTGTTGAGCAATTTCAGTTCGGAAGGTGGCGAAGCGCTGATCCATCCTGGCATCAATGAGTGCAAGAAGCTGCGCAGGAGGATGGATCTTGGAGATTGGCTGCGCTGATACTTCCATGGAAGAGGAAGGCACATCAGTTGCGGAAGGAGCCATTGCTGGTTCAGATTCAGCTGATTCTTCCATTGGGGCTGGCTCCTCCGCTGGCACTGCAGCTGCAGCTGGTTCCTCCGCTGGTACTTCGACTGCTGCTTCTGCTGGCTCCACTACTGGCACTGCTGCTGGAGCTGGCTGGACTTGTTCAAAAATGGGTGGGGCTGTGAATTCCACCACTTGCCAGTCCATATGAGTAGGGACTAGATCGCCCGAAACAGTAGGAACAGGGGGGACGGCAAGGGTCAGCCACCAACCACGAGAGGGATCCTCCTCTACTAAGTGGTCTACCAGCAGAGCGCTGGCAGCCATGTCGAACAATATAGCATGGTAGGGAGGGATCCTCGGAAGATCGACCAGTATTCGGATGCGTCTGAGCGCGTAAACCATCTGGTAGCCGCGGCTGGTTAGGTGGAACTGGAGAAAAGGTAACTTCACCAATTTCGGACGCGGGAGGCCGGAGCTTCCAGTCAGTCTGCGATAGTCAGCAATCTTTTTCAAACGGCGCTTGATCTGCCTGATGGACAGCTGCTGGGGGTTCTCAGCATCTGTATCCATGAATGCGTGAGCCCACTCCTCCTCCGCTCTCCAGTAACCCAGTCCGAGCCGGGCGTATAGCACAGAGCGCTTTTCCACAGTTAATCGGCGCTCGCACCGGTCAAAAATCTTCCACCGCCGGAACTCCCTAAACAGCTCCGGACTCACTCTCCACAGATATTTGAAATCTACGATTATCTCATCATCGACGGCACTCTCTACTTCCACCGTGATGTTGTCCGCATATTCATACAATGTGGAATTGTAGTATTCCACTGGCTGCAGGGGCAGGCACCAGTCAAAAATTCTTGAAGCATAAACGGACTGGTGGGGGAGGCCGCTGGTCGGGATTATGTTGAAGATTGAGAATTCAGGCACCCTGGAATTATAAAATGCCATCTCCCCGCGGTGCTCCCACCGGTGCACCCCTGTCACTTGAGCCTGAAAGTCGTCCTCATCGATCAGGTGGATGTAGTGAATGCTGATCATGTAGGACCTTCTTTCTCGTCGCTCAGCGCGTCCTGGTGCTGATGAGGATGCCGCTGGTCGTCCCGAAGATGTTGAGGCTTCAGAAGATTTTGGACGACCGGCATGAGCACGAGCCTCAGCATCAAAATCAGGGAAAAGATCCTTCGGCTCCATCCTCTGCACGGTTGAGCGATGTACTACCGGTGGTGATTGTTCATCTGCCACTCCACCAGTGGTCTCCATGTCCGCGGCCTCCTCTTCTGCCGCTTGCTCCTGTTCCTCTGATTCAGACTCTTCTTCAGAGGAACTCGCCAGTTTTACCGGGGTGGTCGCCCGCACTTCTTCTCCTCCACTGGCATCCCCTTGCGTCGCCAGTGGGACTTCTTCATCACCTCCACCACCCCCTTGCGCGGGTGGAGGGACTTCAGCGGTTTCCTCCTCCGGTTTGTACTCATCCACAAGGGATAGTACATCCTCGTCAGCGCCCATCACCAGCAGGCGTGTAAAGGATTCATCGGGTAAGATCTCGCCTGGTGCTGGTGCTGGTGGCACGGTACTTGTTGAAGTCTCGGGCACTCCCCATTTTCCCTTGGCCACCTGGCGCAATTGGTCGGCCAGTTGCTCCTGGCGCCTGGCCTCGGTCTCAGCCTTGATTTTGGCAAATCTTTCATCACGGGCTGCCAGTTCAGCCTCCCTCTTCTGCTGGGCGACAATGGCTCGCAGCCTGGATTGAGCTTGTTTCTTCTTGATAATAGAGGCGTGCTTTGCCTTCTTGGCCTCTTCGGCCTCCTTCTGGGCTCTGGTCTGGATTCGCTTCCTCTTGCGAGTCATCCTCTCGAGGGTCTCCTCCTCAGTCAGTCCCAAGACGGACTTCTTGACTGGAACTGAGATCTTTCCAGACGCAGGATCATAAGCAACAGCTTGCGGAGGCTGCTGGTGCTGGTGGGTCTTCGGCTTCTTGCGGGATGGAGGCTTGGTGGCTGGTACCAGTTGTACTTCTCAAGGATGAACGCCAGTAGCCTCAGCCACCGCTTCCTCCATCGTAGCGAAGAGAGACTCCGTCTCTAGCTTTCGCTTCAACTCCGCCTTCGCCGCTGCTGGCAGTGGGAGAGCCACAGCTGGCACTTGCTCCCCCAGGTCTTCTGAATCTTCTTCAGAAACGGCCTCATCAGGGTTCACTGCCTTCTTGCCTTTCAACCTGCGCGGCTTCTTGTAATCGGGGTCAGCCTGCTTGACCTTGGAGACTGGTATAAAGTCTGAGGGGACCAGTCTCTCCCCTTGGTCAACGCCTCCACCCATCTCCACTTCCAAGATGTGGCTGATCCGCAGCCCGAACGAGACTGCGTGGGCAAACTTTCCTTCAGTCGGCACGGTGATGTTCCGCGCCACATTCTCCAGCAATCGGCCAAAAAAGAATTCGGCCCAATTTCCCTGTACACCATCTACCAGGGCGCACATCACTGAGAACTTGCGCAAGCTAAGCTCGGCGTAGGAGCCGACTTCACATTGTAGCATGCGCACTACAATGTCACACACCATTTGCCAGTACTCCTCCATCTCGGACTTCTTCATGCCAGTCCGGAAGATGGTGACTTCTTCTTTCTTCCACTCCTCCCATCTCCTCCGGAATTTCTCCGTATTATCCTGATGATACGTGGCCACTTCCTCGCCAGTGCTTCTCATTCCAAACATGTTGGCGAGGTATTCTGCATCGATTGTGATCAGGTGGCCGAAAACTGACGTGGTGAATGACTTCCTGTTGTCAGCTATAACCGCCCGAGCGTAGAATTCGGCTACCATGTGAGGGTGGAAGTTTCTGGGGGTCGCCGTGAGGTACGGTCGGAGCTGTTCTCGGTCAATCATCTCCATCAGCTCCTCGCCGAAATGTTTCAGGGCCAATTTCTCATTCAAAATTTTCTCCTTTTGGACCTGAGCAGCCCTTATCTGTGCGTTGGAGAGTTGATGTCGGGTCGGCGGTCTATTCAGCTGAACCAGTCTGGCAAAAGGATGGCTATAATCAACGTCCTCAATCTTTACAATGCCAGTATATGATGGCATATGTGCTTCAGCGAGGGGTAGGTTCAAAGATTCTGAGGATGATGAAGTAGAGGGGCTATCAGCAGGAGGTTGCGAAGAAGACGCCATGACTTCAGAAAATATCAAAGGAAGTTGAAGGAATTTGAACAGATTTAGGGTTCTGAAAATATGAGGGATCGTAAAGGTTAACCCGATGAAGGAGATCGGTTATTTATACGAAGGGCCATGAAGGATTAAATGACCGAGATGAAGTCTCAGCAAGTAAGGATCGACGGTCATCAGCAGGCCCGCTTCCCGGTGGTGACGGGCGCGGTCGTGCTGACGGGCGCCACGACGTGGAGCTGACATGGCACACGCCGATTGGTGGCATCCAAGCGTCGGACTGCGCAGACACTGTGCGTATTAAATGTGGCATTAAATGCCGCATTAAATTCTGAGATACGCACACGCAAGAGGATTTGAACATTCCCGCCATTTCTGCGACAGCTGGCACGACTCTTGGACTTCAAGAGATCGTCAGTTGAGAGCTGGGACTCAACTTGTCATCAGTAATATAACTGGTCATCAGCAGGATATGCCAGTTGAACACTTCCCCCTGTCAGCATGGCCTCCTTACCAGTTGACAACTGGTACTTACGACTGGCTCCCGAGTACTTGGATAAATTGAGAGCTGGGACTCAATTTCATCAGTCGTAGGAAATTCGCCAGTTGTCTGTTGACAACTTGAAAGATTAAGAAAATTGAGAGCTTGGACTCAATTTTATTCCGCATTATCTTCTCTTCAAGAAATCCTCTCCTCATCATCGCTTGAAATTGGGAGCTGGGACCCAATTTCGCTTCAACTGATGGTTTGTGCTGGCAACTTCAGAATGAGAGCTGGGACTCATTTCCTTAGACAATTAAGGGATAAGTTCCGCCAGTAGGAACCATCAGTGAGCTTGAGATACCACTTAAATAAAAACAACTAAGAGCTTGGACTTAGTCGTAATCAGCGTCCTTCAGAAGATCAAGAACAGAATGAGAGCTGGGACTCATTCTTCCTCAACACTTGGGCTCGCATCAATCTCCAAAAGACCGAGTTTGATGCACAACTCCTTGAATCTTGCTTCTGGAAGGGGTTTGGTGAAGATGTCAGCCAGTTGATCTTCAGTTCTGATGTAGTCCACGCTGACATCCTTCTTCTCGACATGATCACGTATGAAGTGATGTCGAATATCTATGTGCTTGGTTCTAGAATGGTGAACCGGATTCTTCGTGATGCACATAGCACTGTTGTTGTCGCAATAGATAGGTACACAGCCAGTGTCCACTTCATAATCCTCCAGTTGTTGCTTGATCCAAATAATTTGAGCACAGCAACTGGCAGTGGCAACATATTCAGCTTCAGTGGTAGATGTAGCAACTGAGTGCTGCTTCTTGCTAAACCAACTGATTAGCTTGTGTCCTAGAAACTGACACGTACCACTGGTACTCTTTCGATCTATACGGCATCCAGCAAAATCTGAATCTGAATATCCAATGAGTGTGAGCTCATCATTTTTGGGATACCATATTCCAAGAGATTCAGTCCCCTTCAGATATTTCACTATCCTTTTGGCAGCTTCCATGTGTGACCTTTTCGGATTGGCTTGAAATCTGGCACACACTCCGACTGAGTACGAGATGTCGGGTCTGCTGGCTGTGAGATAGAGAAGTGATCCAATAATTCCTCGGTAAATGGTAGGATCAACTGATTCACCTTGTTCATCAAGAAATATCTGACAGCTGGTGCTCATTGGTATCCTTAGGGACTTAGTTTTCTCTGGGCAATATTTCTGGATTAAGTCCTTGGTATACTTCCGTTGACTGATGAAAATCCCATCAGTTGACTGCTGGACCTGGAGTCCTAGGAAGTATGTTAATTTGCCCATCATACTCATTTGAAATGACGTCTGCATCAGTTGAGAAAACTTCTCGCAGAGAGATATATTCCTTGATCCGAATATGATGTCATCAACATAGATCTGCACCATTAGCATGTCACTTCCATCCTTGAGAAGGAAGAGAGTCCTATCAATCTTCCCTTTCCGAAATCCATTACTGGTTAGGAATTGTGACAGCGTTTCGTACCAAGCCCTGGGCGCCTGTTTCAATCCATACAGGGCCTTTCTCAGCTTGTACACTTTGGTGCCTATCTCAAAGCCTGGAGGTTGCTCGACATAAACCTCCTCCTTTAGTTCGCCATTCAAGAAGGCGCTCTTCACGTCCATCTGAAATACCGTGAAGCCGTGATACGCTGCATACGCAAGGAACAGCCGTATCGCCTCCATTCTTGCAACTGGTGCGAAGGTCTCATCGAAGTCGATGCCTTCACACTGCCTGTAACCTTTGGCGACTAAACGAGCTTTGTTTCTGACCACGGTGCCATTCTCATCTCGCTTGTTCTTGAAGACCCACTTGGTGCCAATCACTGACTGGTGTGATGGTCTCTCCACCAAGTCCCAAACATTATTGCGAGTGAATTCAACAAGCTCTTCTTGCATGGCATTAATCCAATCAGCAGATTCTAGTGCAACTCCTATGGAAGTAGGTTCCATTTGAGAAATAAAGCAACTTAGGAGCGCACTGCCGTGGCGAGTCTGGACAGAACCTTCTGGATCACCGAGAATAGCATCGGATGGGTGATCCCTCAGCCATTTGGGAGGACCAGCGACTGCTGGTGCCGGCTGTGAAATAGGTTCTTCTGTCCTGATGACTGGTGCTTCCACATTTTCACCAGTCGGAGCTGGAACTGCAACTGGCGGTTGACCTTCACCAGTCGGAACTGGAATTTCAACTGGTGGTTGACCTTCACCAGTCGGAACTTCTTCATCAGCTTCACTGTCTGACTGGCTTCCTGAACCTTCACCAACGTTGTCAGTATCAGCTGGTGCATCCACTCCAGCTGGTTCATCGTCATCTTCTGGCTCAAAGATTCCAGTCAGAATTCCCCCTTGATTTTTGCTAGTTCCACTCAGGGAGATTGAGTGTAAGGTCTCAGCAAGGTCATTTGCATCACCGACCCTCCCGGTTTGCTGATGGGCAACCGAGGGAACTGGTTGTGAAGATGATCCAGTCATAGGTCTAGTCGAACCAGTTGGTTGAGTATCGGAAGAATTCCTGCCCAACTGATCAACGACATCATTGACCTCAGGAACATCTTCAGCCAGTTGTCGTAAGGTCCTGCGCACTAAAGTAGCTTCATCAAAAACAACATTGCATGTTATTTCCACAAGTTTGGTGGTCTTGTTAAATACTCTATAGCCCTTGTGAGAGGGATGTCCATATCCGACAAAGACACCCTCATCAGCCTTAGGCGAAAAAGCATTTAACTTTGACTTGCCATTATTATGGATATAACATGGTGAACCGAAAGCACGGAGATGAGCTATAGAAGGCTTACGACCAAAATAAACTTCGTAGGGAGTTTTCTGGAGTCTGTCGTTGATCCCGCTTCTATTCTGAGTGTAGCAGGCCGTCACCAACGCTTCTCCCCAGAAACTCTGTCCTAAGCCGGACTCTGCCAGCATGGACCGGACCGCTTCTTTCAGCGTCCTGTTCCTACGTTCTGCTAGTCCATTTTGCTGCGGTTGCCTAGGTGTAGATCTTTCATGTTTGATACCAGCTTCCGCGCAAAAATCCATCAGCAGACTGTTGCAGAATTCAGTCCCATTGTCTGACCGAATCCGCTTCACCACAGCTTCTCTCTGTTTCTGAGCTTGGATGATCAACTCTGGAAGAATGATCTTCACCTCATCCTTGGTTCTGAGAAGCTTTACCCATGTGTAGCGCGAGTAGTCATCGACTACCACCAGCGAATATCGTCGTCCTCCAATGGTTTGAGGCGTTACTGGTCCAAAAAGATCCATATGTAGCAGTTCGAGTACCTGACTGGTACTGGGGCAGACTGGCGACTGGTTCTTGAAGGACTTCTTAGTTTGTTTGCCTTGCTGGCAAGCCTTGCAAATTCCTTCCTTCTTGAACCCGCCCTTGGGAAGACCATCTACAAGATCATGCTTAGTCAGATAGTTAATAGTTTTGAAATTCAGATGACTTAACCTTTTGTGCCACAGCCAGTTTGTTTCCATGGAACTGGTGGCCACGAAGCATGAGTCAGTCTTCCCGCTATGCCAGTCAATGACATAAAGTCCTCCTTTGCGAACACCTCTCAGCTTGGTCTCGCCAGATTCCTTGTCTTTGATCTGGCACTCAGATTTCTCAAAGGTAACTGTGTACCCGTAGTCGCACAGCTGACTGATGCTCAGGAGGTTGTGCTTGAGGTTGGTGACAAGGGATACATTTATGATTCTGACATCGTCCTTCTCGATGCAGCCCTTGCTGATAACTCTGCCCTTTGAGTTATCACCGAATATGACTGGAGGTCCTTTGACCTTGGTAAGATCTGAAAATAGAAATTCTTCACCAGTCATGTGAGCGGAGCAACCACTGTCTATGATCCACTCGCTCGATCTATGAAGCTGTGTTGCATGAACCTGTACCTGCAAGAAAGAAATGAGATTCATTTAGGTCCCCGATCTTCTGCGGGTCCTGCAGGGTTAGATCGCTGGATAATTCCTTTCGGAATCCAGACTTGGGTGATTTTCAGCTTGGTTTTATCCTTGCTGACATCATTAACAGCCTTTCCCTTCCTTTTGAAATAATGAATGCGTTTGGTTTTGGAAAGTGAGGTTGTGTGTGTATCTCCCTTGGAAGTACGCTTCTGCTGGGAGCTTCGGAAATGCTTTTCCGGTACATTGTGATGCCTTGGTGGTCCCTGAGGACATGGACCACCACGGTTAGCATTCATAGCCCTTTGTGAAAACTTTTGATTGGGCTCGTGCCTCTGATAGGTGTTCCTCCTATCAGGTATTGTCCTTCTCTCATAATTTCTCTGAGATTGGGACCCCTTGTAAGTATGCTGGTGACTGGCATACTTAAGAGGTTGTGCGTGGAATCCCTTGACAGCTGGTGCTGGCTGTCGGATCCCACTGGCAGCTGACGCTGACTTCCTTGCCTTAGAATATTTCGGCTTAGTCTGCGTCCTTGGGTGTGCTGGCGTCCTGTCAGCAGAGGATCTTGCCAGTTGAGGATTTTGTCGTGATGACTCACCTATGTATCTGGACTTATGGTTCCTATGCTGATTAGCCATTCGGGACTGACTGGTATTACCAGCTGGTGCTGATGCACTTACCAGTTTGCCCTTACCCTTACCAGTAGTGATTTGTTCGGGCTGGTTTATGCTCAAATCCTTTGTAAATCCCAACCCGGACTTATCAGAAGGCTTTCTCCAATGACTTAGAGCTGCTTCCAAGTCTTTTGAGCCTTTATTTAGAAAATTTATTCTATTTTCTTGCTCCAGAACGAGATTGTGAAAATTATCTCGCTCAGTTTTTGCAATTTGAAAATCTTGGAGCAACTCAAAGTGAGTCTTTTTCAAAGTGGCTAGCTCTTCACTGATTGACCTTGATTTTTCAATCTCCTTGGTCAAAACAGAAATTTGATCTTTCAGCGAAGCATTTTCTCCAGCCAAGACATTCTTTATTTCATAAAATTTTAAAAATTCTTGTTGAAGAATGTCTATTGTGACAGCTTCTGAGTCGGAGCAACGCGACTCAGAATCGTCTAGAATGTGAGAAGGCATGATATGCATTGGGGGAGCTGATGATTGTACCTGATCATCAGCTGCAAGTGCCTCTTCACTGTCAGCACTTCCTTCAGCTGATTCTTCTCTGAAAGCTGCCATAAGTGCCAGTAGAGCTTCCTCTTCTGACTCTTCATCTGACTCATACTCTCCGTCGTCATGGTCAGGAATGTCAGGAACTTCTGTCCTGGTCAGCATGGCCTTGGCAATGGCCTTGGATGCTCGCTCTTCAAAGAGCTTCTTCAGCCTTTCCCGCTCATCTTTATCCACCTGTGGACATTCAAATTTAAGATGATCAGGGGATTGGCACTGATAGCAAGCACGAGGAGCTCTCTTGATGAATTTTCCATCAGATGAGCTTAGAGATACTCCCTGTTTCGACTTGGCTTTCTCCAGGAGAACGGCCAGTCTCTTCATCTGTTGCTCAAGGTCAGCGATAGAGCTCTCGCTGCCTTTTGAGTTAGATCCCGATGTGGCTGGGATCTCTTTCTGCTGGTTGTGCTGGGCAGCAGGTCTGTCAGCATGGAAGGGCTTCTTGTGCTTCCATTTGAAGTCCTTCTTGACGAAGTAAGCTTCGTCTTGAGCTTTGATGCTGGGGGATCCCATGTTCCGGATGGCCTCATTCTTGTTTACCATCTGGATATCCCACTCGTGTGCCTGCAGTTGAGCAAATAACTCCTTGGGAGTCATCTTGGACAAGTCCTTCTCCTTCAGAGCTGTGGTCTTCACGAACCAGTCCTCATTGGGCATCTTGGACAGGATCTTGGCATTAAGATCTTCATTTGAGCACTTCCTGTCCAGTGACTTTAGCTCGCTGACGATGGCGTTGAGTCTCGCCTCCATCTCCTTGATGGTTTCTCCAGGCAGCATCTGGAAGGACTCGTACTTGTCCACTGCAACCTGCAATTTGTTGCGTTTCATTTGATCAGTTTCTTGACATAGACTATCAAGGTAATCCCATATTCCCTTGGCATTGTCAAACTGGAGGGCTTCCTCCATCAGCGACTCTGGAAGAGAAGCCAGGATCAACTCGTGAGCAATGGAATCCAACTGATTCCGCTTCCTGTCCTCGGCGTTCCATTCGTCTTGAGGCTTTGGGATCACAGCAGCTGGACGATCTCCTAGCTGGTGCTGTATCTTGGTGATCTCGATTGGCCCTTTCTCCAGCACATCTTTCATTTCTGGATGGATGCTCTTCAGAGAAATGAGTGACCTCTTTCGCCATATGTCATGCTTCTCAGGCTTGTAGTCGAGTAGCTTCGGAGTATTCATCTTCGTGTACCTGAGCTAATCAACAGACAAACAAAGGAGTGCAAGGAAACGTGGATCTCGGTCCTAAGCGACTCAGAAACAATCGGTCTATAAGAACCGACTGCTCTGATACCACTTGTTGGTCCCGGTTTTTCAGAGTATAAAACGTTTGCAGCGGAAATAATAAAAGAGTAAAGGCTTTCTTGCACTTGCTGGTTAACCAACTGACTGGGACCTGTCAGCTGGTGATTCAAAAACTTAGAATATTTTAGCCAAGTTTGCACAATTATATCAGTTTCTGAACATAAACCAGCACTTGAGTGCTGGGTTTTAAATCAGAATGCAATGCAGAAAA